>VXAD01013580.1:677344-765008 GCA_013399195.1 Dicrurus megarhynchus | reverse complement strand
CCGGAGGGGGCCGGCGGGGCGGGCTCGGCCGAAAGCGGGTTTGGGTTCTCGGATCCCCCCTCCCCCGCGGGCTCCTGGGAGGGAGGGAAGGTAGGGAGCGAGCTCCCGGGCACTGCTGGGCTCCCCCACGCGTGGCAACCCGGACTGCACCTGCGGGAAAGCGGACAGGCGGCGGGGGGATGAGGGGCAGGGGTGCAAAGCGGTGACTGCTGCCTGGGAGCTGCGGTGGTGCTCCTTACAGCGTAGGGTAAATAGGGAAATCAGCGTGCGCGCTGCCTGCGTGGGTGTTAACCCGCGGGGACGGGGGGGGACCCGCGCCCGGCTCCGCTCGGGTCCGTGGGCGGCCGTGCCGGGGTAGCGGCGGTGCCGGCGCTGCCCGCGCTGCTTCGCCGCTCTGGAGAAAGGGGGGAAAACCCCAGCCCGGCCATGAAACTCTGGTCCCCTGGGCAGTCTTGTGTCAGCGGGGTGGCTGGCAAACACTGAAACTTCAAGTAAATTTCACTTACAAACATCGAGAATTAAGAAGTGGGTGGCCGCTTGAGCCACCGGTTTAGTTTTTTTATGAACCGGGGTTTACTTCAGATTTTCCCGTATCTAGGTGACCTTTTGGTTGCAGGGATACCAGGTACCATTTGATTTTTTATTTGGCTGTTGCTGCGAGACTGGTTTAATGCCTGATTGATCGGAGATTTGTGCTGCGGGGAGAGGGCTGTGTTTGTTGATGTGTTTGGGGTGAAATACACAACTCGCAGTGTCTCGGTAATTCTTCGGGGAGGGAATTTGGAGAAGCTGCTGTGCTCACAGTGTATCTTACGTTGTAAAGTATCAGATAGATAGAGATGATCTTGGTTCCGATATGTAACACTGCTGAGCTTTAGTTGTGGATGTCCGTGGATGTTTTAGCCCACAGTCAGATTTGTTTACTGAAAGTTAGTAAAAAGGCACGTGTGTGCAGTGGGTGAAGTGTGGATTCTGTGGATAAACATGCTAGTCAAGTTGTAGTAAGTTCTGCCTAAAAGAACAAAACCAAACCCCAATGGTACCAGTAACCCCTGAGATGATTAATTAGATTCTGGTATCCACCGAGGTGCTTGGAGGTGATAGAAACCAGCACTCCCAAAAAATCTGTTTGCTGCTGCATTCTCCCTAATTTATATCTGTCATTTTAAACTGAACTTGTATCAGGCCACAAATAATTTCTGCTGCTTTTTGATCCTCTCAGATATATTTACTAGCCTTTGCAAGTTCAGGATCAGGGCATTTTCTAATTTCTTTTCCTTTGTGTGACCCAGATTTTTATTCGCTGAAGTTTTAAGAGTATGCTCGCCTATTGATTTCATATGAAGTTTGAATTTTACTGCTGTGGGAGAAGTCGTTACAAAGCTCAAACGCTGGTGTAATGTTAGGCCTGTAACAGAGATTTCCTGGTATGCAGCGGTTCTGCTGGTGTTTCTGAGAGTTAAAATTAACTTACATCCTAATTTTAAGCCTTAACTAAGTTTCCTGGTTTTCAGAAATGCGGGTCACTCACAGCTGCAATTGATTTCTCTAGGAATTAGGCTTGCTCAGCACTTAAATCAGGGGTAGGTGATTATCTGGGAGTGACTTTATGTGGAATTAGACACTTCTGTCTGAAAATTTTAGACTATAGGAATGTGATTTGATATACATGATGATGTGAGACACATAATTCTAGGTTCTAATAAAATTTGTGCTTGAGGGGAATGTAGGCATAGAGATATAGTTCCAACTAAGTAAGGGCAAAGAAGTATTCAAATCATTCATTTTAAGGTTTTTTGTTTTGTTTTTATGATTTTGCTTCATATTGCGTGGTTAAGTAGAGTTAAGTAAAAGGGTTCAACACTAAATTAAATACTGGAAAATGAATACATTCTGAGAGGAAAAAATATTTGCATAATATTGATATTGTAACTGTTGGCACTTGAGTTTCTGCAGTTCTAATGATACTATGAGCCAAATCCTTAAAAAATTAGAAATTGTTGTTACTTATATGTGGTTTTCAGTTTATTGGAGACTAGGTCATACATTTTGCTCCCTACCTCGAGAAAGCAGCATGTGGGATGGGAGGGGTTTTTTTAGGGTCCATTTTAGAACAAGGTTTACATTTCTTTATGTATTTCTCTTGCTGGCTGCCGTGGAGGTTTGCAGAATTGGCAGAATTATGAATCCATTTAATAGCCATGCATTCCCACCTAGTCTGATCCCCTTCCTCTGTGGCAGAAATGTTTCCTTCTGAGCTTCTGTCCTACTTCTCTCCCCATGCCTTCGTGTCTCTTTGGGTGGTTGTACAAGAAGTTTGTATAGCTGGGAAGGGGCAAGTCAGCTCCCAGCCCTTCAGAACTGCTAGTTCCTTCTAAAGCATCCTGTGTTACGCTGGAGGGTGAGGATGATGAAGAGAAACTCCCTTAAAGCAGCAGCCTCCCTTGCTCTGCATTCCTTGTAATGTGGCAGTGGAAGGTCCTTGGAGGAGCAGAGCTGTTATGAGCAATTTCCACAGGGTGTGCATCCTGCCTGCCACCAGCCTGTCCTTTCAGGACCTCTCTGGATCCCCTCCTTCCTTACTCCCCTTCCCCCTTTTTCTTTCTAGGTCCCTGGGTGAGGGACAGCCCCGATACAGCTGGCACTGGCCATGGGGCTGTGGCCAGCGAGGATGGGTGGTTGTGCTGACATTGCCCAGCCTTTTGGGGCAGGGCTGGGAGCAAAAATTTGGGTGCTTCCTAACTGCTGAGCCGTTTTCTCCCTGAATCCGTAGGGCTGTCATATCCATGAGACCTTTTCCCTTGGTTTGATTGAAATTGGACAAATGGTTGAGAGATGATGGATGGGGCAGGGAAATGGGACTGGCAGGCAGAGAGACAGAGGAGGATAGACAGAGAGAGCGGATACGCCTTGTTTCCTTAGGAAATTAGGAAATTTCCTTAGGAAGTCACACTGTCCTGTCATTAATTTTACTTTTTTGTATATGTCTTTGCTAGTTATGGAGACAAAAGGATACCACAGCTACCCAGAAGGCTTAGATATGGAGAGACGGTGGGGTCAAGTTTCTCAGTCTGTGGAGTATTCTTCCATAGGTGCTGGAGAGCAGACTGATGACAGTAACTACATGGAGATTGTAAACGTAAGCTGCGCAGCCAGCACTTTCGCGAACAGCAGCGCTCAAGGAAACAGCAAAGAAAAACCTGAGCTACTCTCCTGCCTGCAGCAAGACAACAGCCAGCCTGGTCTTCTGCCCTCTGACATCAAAACTGAAACGGAGTCCAAGGAGCTGTCGGCAACGGTAGCTGAATCCATGGGTTTATATATGGATTCGATACGAGACGCCGATTACCACTACGATCAGCAGAACCAGGGGAGCCCGGGAAAGATCTACCAGAACGTGGAGCAGCTGGTGAAGCTCTACAAGGAGAATGGCCATTGCTCCTCTCCCCTCCACAGCGCCAGCAGGCCCTTGAGGTCTTTGATGTCGGACCCTGGGAGCGCTGTGAACGGTGGTGCCATGCACGCGATTGTCAAAAGCCCTATCATGTGTCAAGAGAAAAGCCCCTCAGGCTGCAGCCCTCAGAACATGGCCTCCTCTGTATGTAGTCCTGCGGGAGTGAACTCCGTGTCCTCAACTACCGCTAACTTTGGGAACTTTGCCATGCACAGCCCCATCGGGCAGGGCACCCCTCTGTCGCGCTCGCCGAACGTTGAGAACCGGGGCTCCATGTTGCACAGCCCCGCGCACGTCAGCAACGTCGGCTCTCCGCTTTCCAGCCCTATCAGTAGCATGAAGTCGCCGATTTCCAGTCCTCCCAGTCACTGCAGCGTGAAATCTCCCGTCTCGAGTCCCAATAATATCACTATGCGATCTTCTGTGTCCAGTCCTGCAAACCTGAACTCCAGGAGCTCCATTGCCAGCCCTTCCAATGCCAATAACAGGTCCACTCGTTCTAGTCCAGCGGTTAGCACTGTGGGATCGTCCATCTGTAGCCCCGTAAACAACTCCATAGGGTTCCCGCCTTCCGGCACGCCAGCAGGACCTAGCAGAAGCCAAGATACCGTTCCTAGTCCAGAAACAAAAGACAAGGGTGCTCAAGAACTCACGTTTCCTAAGATGGAGGAAATGGACAACGCCATCTCCAACAACAGCCGGATGAACCTTGTTCAGTTCATAAAGCCCGAGCCAGATGGGTCCTTCGGCAGCGCCTGCATCGGCGACAGCAGCAGCAAAATAAACTCCGATTCCCCCTTTTCAGTACCAGTGAAGCAAGAGTCGGCCAAACATCCTTGTTCTGGTGCCTCCTTTAAAGGGAATCAAACAGTAAATCCTTTCCCATTTACAGATGGCTCATATTTTTCTTTTATGGATGACAAAGACTATTACTCTCTTTCTGGGATTTTAGGACCACCTGTTTCTTCATTTGATGGAAATTGTGAAAGTAGCAGTTTTCCGAATCCAGGCCTACGTGTGGGGATTAAGCAGGAGCCTGATGATGGCAGCTATTACCAAGAGAACAGTATACCATCCTCTGCCATTGTGGGTGTAAATTCAGGTGGACAGTCATTTCACTACAGGATCGGTGCCCAGGGCACGATATCCTTGTCGCGGCCGGTTGCTCGAGAGCAGACATTTCAGCACTTGAGCTCCTTCCCTGCTGTCAGCACGCTCGTGGAGACCTGGAAGTCGCA
The DNA here is from genome assembly GCA_013399195.1 of Dicrurus megarhynchus. Taxonomy (NCBI): domain Eukaryota; kingdom Metazoa; phylum Chordata; class Aves; order Passeriformes; family Dicruridae; genus Dicrurus; species Dicrurus megarhynchus. The sequence continues at coordinate 760,316 of VXAD01013580.1, read as the reverse complement.
TTCAGAGTTGGCATCCAGAAGAAGTGATGGGTATCCAGTTCTAGAGTACATTCCAGAAAATGTGTCCAGGTGAGCTGGCAAATTACTACTTTCTTTTTTTTGGTTTTTTTTGTCTCCTCATTTTTTTCTTTCTTCCCCTGCATTAAACAAACAAGGCATGAATTAAAATGAGGACCAGGGTGGTATTTCTCAGTCTGATGCATAATTGTTTGAATTTCAGTTATTATTAGATTTGTTGCTATCTTGCTGTATTTTACTCTGCCTTTAATAAAAACAAAGTGCTGGCTTTAATATTTAAGAAGAACATATTATATTCTGTTGTTATTAGGTTTGAAGGAATAGCTTTAGTATGTTTATGAGCTCTTACTACTACAAATGTTGTTTTTCCCATAATGAGAGCTTAGTAAAATTGCTCTCTTGTGTCCTATAATGGTTATTCCTTCTTAGCTAGTGCTTCAATGTGTTGTTCCTCAGATGAAATGTTGAGACAAGGATAAGAAAATGATAGTGTCAAGAATCTGGTTTTTTTTGAAGAAGCATGGTTCTGTGATTGCACTGGACTTTAAATGGTTAAGTTTTAAAACTAAACGTTACAAGCCTGTGGCAATATATTATTTCGGTATTTTAACTGTAGGAACATTTGGTTTGTATATATAGAAAAATGCCTCCAGAAGGAGGAGGGCTGTTAAAACTTGATGCATTTGAAAGGGGAGAAATGGATAAACTGATCTCCTCCCTTTTGGTGGAAGAGAAATAAGCAAGTGTCACCTGAATTTGGGTTTCTTGGCTGATCCGTGGCAGCACATCCTTCTTCAAGCAGGTGTCTGTGTATCTCGTGAGGGATGCTTACTTTCCTAAACCATCTAGTTTCAGAGTCAATGGTACGAGTTATGAAGCACCTCTGACAGCATGACTGGGTTACAATGGTTGCATAGCATATCCACGTGCCCAGCAGGCGCACCAAAGGCTTGTGGTAAAGCTCAAAGAGCCAGTAACAGATTGGCATTTACCTTTCTGAAGTATTTTTTTTTTGCTCATCATGAGCTATGCAGCTGCCCTCGGTGAATGAAGCATCTGCCTTATTCTTGGAGTAGGGTGAGGAGGATGCGTGGTGTTTTCCATATTTGTATGATACTACAGATTTCTGAAAATAGTGTTGCAGTGAAAAACATAGTATCTAAAATAATGGTGCTTTTCAGGAGGGAAATCAGCCTATCTACCCATAAGGAGAAAGGAAAAAAAAAAGACTTCAGCTGTTTCCATTTTTTTCTCAGTTCTGTCCAGTACTGCTACAATCTCCCTATCATTTTGTAGGCCATACTTCACTTTTTCTTTGGTCATTTCCAATATGGTCTTGAAAAAAATTGCACTTTTTAATACACTCAGCTTGGAAAGGCTGTATCCCATCATCATGCTGAACTTTGCATGTAGCTGGATATTTGTTATCATCCAGTCTTGGCTTAAATGTACTTTCTTGGATTAAGGAAGATGGAGCTACTGTTTTCTAGTTATTTTACCTGATGAAATTTTCATAAATTGCATTATTTATACAGTGAGAAAAGTTCACCAGAAGACTGATGGAATGCCTGAATATAAAGACCCAATATTTTACTACCTTTGTGGTTGTGCATTGTTGCTTGGGCAGGTGGCTCCTGCCAGCTGTGAGAGCTCTTGTGTGACTGAATGCTTTCGCTGAGTAAAGGCTGTCATCCATTGCAGGGGCAGGCACAATGAACAGGGAGATAATGCAGGTAGGAGCATGGTTGCCATCAGTAGTTGTGTTTGGAGTAACAGTCTCTCGTAAGGCTTTTAAAGGAGTCTTCTGATCTGACATCAGTCCATGGTAGCTCTAGGTCAGTAAATGTAATCAGACTTGATGATAACGTAGGCTGGGTGCACTCTCCTGTCTTTGTTCTCTAAGCTGGTGTCTCTGTAGGATGTGCAGGTGAGTGTAGCTGCCACTTTGCAGGGTTGAAATCCTGAAATGTTTAGTGCTCAGAGCTGTTACGTGTGGAATTCTGTTCAAGTGGTGGAGATCTGCAGGGTTGCGACACTCCAGGCATCCTGATCTGTACTCCAGATTAGGACATGTGTCATCATTTCAAATCTCCTAACTCAACCCCATTATTTAACTAAATGTTGCTCTTAATCTGCTTGGTGATGGCTCTATGCCAGCAGGTGCAGCCAGGGACCTACGCAAAGCCCTTAAAATTTAAAAGGTAAATCCATTTAGAGATCATTTTAGCAGAGCAGATTTGAGTGAGGAGGTGCCTGCTGAGATTATTTGTCTGCTGATGAGACAAATCATAAAGACTCTACATAAGATGTCACACATGTAAGAGGTCAGCCTTGCTATCAAACCTCAGACTGATCTTTATTTTTCTCTTCATTTCTGTGCTGTCTTGCAGCTAGAACAGAGGAAATCATGCTCAAATTATTTGGTGCTCTGAAGTGTTGTAATAAAACATACACAGCTTAAAACCATGCCAGACTAAACATCCCAGGGTTGGTTTCAGCTGTCCCATATCCATGTGGTATGGGGATTGCAAAATACCTCTTCCTTCATGTCATCAGAACAGCAGCATCACACCTCTGTCCTCTACATCTAAACCAGATCCTTGCTATTTCCAGTTAGGTTTTCTTGCTGATGTGTCAACCGTATCAGGCGTCATACATTTTGCAGAGTTTTACAGCATGTGATTAACCCTTTGAATTTTGCAATATTTTAAAGTTTCTGGTATTTTAAGTCTTCATCTTTTTTTCAGGGGTACTTAGCTTGCAGTATAAATGGCTGCAAGCAAAGAATAACGTGAAGGGGAAAAAATAGGCTATATGGTTCTCTAAAGCCAGTAGATGACCATCATGGAATATGTCTTGTTTTAGCAGCATTATTTTCTGAACCCTGATGTCATGCCCTTTCTGAACTGCTTCAGACTTGCAGCTTACACGGTGAAAAGGAGTGGGTGGCCAAAAGAAGATGACTTTGACTTTTTACACTGATAATGAATCTTTAGAATATTGCTGTAATTTTTTTTTTTTATTCATATTAGAATGTCCCCTTTCTTAAATCAGTTACACTTGGTGGTAGTATGTAATAACCATAGTTGAGGCATTTAAAATGCCTTGCTACCTTGTTGACTGTGCCAATCACCCACTGCCAACTAGAACATTTCTCTTTTTCTCCTTCAGTTACTTTTATTAGATGTGAACAGTTATGGTTCTTTTTAAGTTAGTTGGTAGTAACTTTTTTATAACATTGCAGCTTGTTTGCTGCAGTGTTTGGGGAATGAGAGCCTCTTAAGCAAAACCAAATTCCCTTATTTCCTTTTAAATATTTTTCTTCTGCTAATATGCATGCAGAACGCATCTTTGTTTTTGAAAGATTTTACATTTGTAATTTTTAATAAAGGGTGAATCATACTTGTCTGTCTGTGTGTATAGATTCCTCCCTCCACGAATAGCATTTCTAAGAAATACTGGTTTCTAAACTAAATAATAGCTAAGCGGGCTTGAAAAGGAAGTTGTGTGCAATTGTGTGATGTCATTGATGAAAACCTACACTAAGAATCCAGATATAATTTCACTTTAAGGTGATCAGTGCTCATCTGAATTGGGGTGCTAGCCTAAGCCCCATGATCGTGCCAATTACGTGATTTTCAAAGTGGCCTAGGGAAAACGTCATGGTTGCTTAAAAGAACAGTAAAAATTGAGGAGGATGGCCTTTCTGCTGCATTAGCTCTTACCTAAAGCTTCTTCTGCAAATGTGCGTTTTCCCTCTAATTTCCATATTAACTCACGTATGTACACACACATACTCACTTTTCTCAGTGGTTGTGGTGGAAACAGAGGGCTGATACTCCTACTGTCATTTCTTCCTGGCAGTTCCACTGGTGTAATCCAGTGTGGGAAGAATTCACTAAGTTTGATGTGCTGTTATTCAGAAAGTTTAGTGTTTTAATATGAATTGCATATGTTTATCTATAATTGTGTTTCAAGAAGTTTTTGATCAGACATTGATAGCATTTTACGGATGACTTATACCTGTCTGTTCCTGCGTATTTCACATGTGTCAGTATTTATTTCTTAGACCCTACCTGAAAAAGCCCCAAAAAAACCCATCCCACCCAACCCAAAACCAGAAAGCAACCCATCAATGTGGACTTGATTTACCTGTAGCCTTTACTGGCTTGAATTGATTCTGGTTAAAATCTGATTTCAGGCTATTGCAAGTATTTTTGTAAATAAACTTTTATGTTAAATATTATCTAGAATAGTCACTTATCGGAATTATACCTGCCAGAAAGATAAAGGTCTGGTAAATATTATTTTTAGAATTTATGAATGGCCTTGACCTCTGTTTGCTGACGGACTTTATGAGAAAAGGACTGTGCTGTTAAAATATTCTCCATGCTTGGCAGGACTGTATTCCCCTTTATCTTCCCAAAAATTTACTGTGCATACCTTTTTCACAAATGGTTCTCTAATACTGTAGACCATAGCCTTAAATCTATATTTTTCCTTTAGTTCAGTTTGAGAAGATATACTTGTTTTTGTAGGTTCTTGTATAATTTTGTGCGATTTTTTTTTTTTAATGCAGCTTTGGGTATAGTCTTGACACAGCAGAGACCTCTGCATATTCTTTATTTCTAGCTAAAGAAATTAGAAGTCTGTATTAATTTGTCAGACCAGGAGGTTGAAAGGTTCCCTTGGGCATACCAGCATGCGTTGAACAGCCTTTTACTTTCTACAGCTTTCTTTGTTGTTATTTTGGTGAGGGTGCTGGGTTTTTGTGTTGCTTTTTATTGAGGAGTTCAAAGTCTGAATAAGGTATTTTCCCTTAAAATGGGAATGCAAATAATGCTTTATTCTCCCTTAAAATCATACACATCCATTGACTCCTGTGCTGTGGCAGGGAGAAGTCCACATTACTGGAAAATTGTGTTCCATAAATGAGTGGGTCTTCCACATCTGGGAAAATAAGATCTCTGTTGTCAATCTGGGTGGCAGGATCTAGGGCTTGGTTGTTTCTTTGTGCGGGGGTAAATAATGCTGTGTATTTCCAAAACATTTCAATTGCTGGTTGATACCACTAAACTTTGCAGTACTTGGCTATTGGAAATCAGTTTGCCACGTTTTATTCTGACAGTAGCTAATAGTCCTTGCCTGGTTTTTGTATCACTTTTGGTGATATGGGGTCTCACTATGATAATCTTCTTTTGATGGCTTTCTGAAAAACAGGAAGGTGGGATCACCTTCAATGCACAGATTTTAGCAAGCGGAAGAAATTTTGATTATGCATTTTCCAACAGTATGGATCAGTGCATTTTCAGGAGGACTGGAAGACAGAAAAGCATGTACTGTATAAAAAATGTTCCCATCCTGTTTTATGGGATGTGTGTAGCAGCAAGGCAGGCAAGCATGCACAGGGATTGCTTCAGCAGGTTCAGTGGTCATGCAGTTCTTGTGTTGTCTGCAGAGGGAGTAAATTGTTAAGTTGTGGTTCAATAACCTGGCCTTACTCAACCAGCACTTAACATTAATGGAGCTACAACCTGCTGTGAAGTGCTCTGCCCAGCTGAATCAGATTTCCAGGTACTTATTGATGCTTTGCTGATCCCAGGCTGGAGCAGTGGCTGCTGTTGGATGTCACTTGTAGCTGAACAATGTGTTGTTTGCAGTGGTGAAAATACTCTGTTGGGCCATGCCTTGTCTGCTCTGATTTTGGTTTTGCCCTTTGATTAGGCTTGTTGTATGTGAGAACCAGATTGAGTTCCTGATCCAGTTCACTCTGAAGCTCTAAAAAACCAACAGGACAGTGAAACTTGGTGAGCAGTATGATGTGATATGGACACGAGAACTAACTGAAGGAATGGAAAGGGAAAGGAGCCTGCAAAATATCCCAAGTGCACCTTTCTGCTAAAAGATGTGTTGTCAAGCCATAATGCCAACACTGGTATTTTCAGGATATAGTTTCAAAAGGCGTTTTCTCTTTTTTAATTGTATGTATTGAGTCTTTGAACAGAGTTGTAGGAGATGGAGTTAATAATGGATTTGTTTTGACCAAAACCTCTTGGAGAACAATGGAGTGCTGTGATTTGAGGTTTAAGATCTCAGAGGTCAGAAAATACCACAGTTAAGGATGAATATAGAACAGTAACTTGTTCTCTGGCAAATGTGTCTTAAAATATGGCTGTCTAAGAGTGATAAAAATGGTCCAATGAGGAAACTAAAAAGAGTGTGTGAAAAACAGGTATTAAATCCATCTAAGTTTAGTACTTTTATCAGTTTTCACATGCAGCTGGTTGCTACACAGTGCCTGGTGCTCAGCATATGAATTACTTCGGTTGCAGTCTCCTCTGAGTGAGAGATCTGTGGAGAGGAAAAAAAAAAGCAGCAGTATTTCCATCGGGTGCAATGGACCAGGTTCCCACAGTGTTATTGGGCACGTCTGAATGCACCCTAAATAGACCATGGCATGATTTGACTGCTCACTGCCCTACTTGTGTAACCTGCAGCGGAAGGTCACCGTCTGGTGGGCCCTCTGACAGCCCTCTGCTGCTGGAGCCACCTTGGAGGAAGGCAGAGTTTTTTGGCTTACACTACAGGGGAAGGGCTTGCAGGTCAGGAAGTGCCTGTTTGTCCATGCCAGCAGTTCCCAGTGTAGCCTGCTCCAGCACCACTGCTGGCAAGAGGAGCGGCAGCATCTCCCGCTCTCTGCGGGGCTTGCGTGGGAGGAGGCACTCCCTCCTCTGACTTGGAAGCAGGATTTCTGTGATCCATGTCTTTCTGTTCAGGAACCCCCAGGTTTTTACAAAAACCTTGAGGGTTGGTTTGCTTTCAGGGCAAAGTTTTCAAATATATGGTCTTACTAAATGGGAGGCTTTGTGACCTGCTTTGGGGTTGTGTTTTTTTGGTTTTGTTGGTTTTGTTTTGTTTTGCAGCTGAGGTTTATTAATGTGGTTCACCAGAGCTTAACCGTGTGTTTTCTGCAAGGAACTGATCTGGGGAGGTTCTCTTTCTCTATTTTGCTGAAATCGATGCTGAAAGATTTAAAACACAAAAATCAACCCTCCCCCACCCCATCATCCCACCCTGATCTGCCAAAACCCTCTCCCAAAACAACAACAGCAACAAAAAAGAGTGCAGAAAACCAAATCCGTGCTGTTCATTCGGGATTCTTAAAAGTATAACTAACACTGGTTGTACCTAATCAGTACATGAATAAGTATTTTTGCAAGATGCCGTTTCTTTACTGAGTTATATTGTAGCAGGAGTTTCCACTCTGCTGATAGACCACAAAATAAGTTGAATTTTATTTCTTTATCTTAAACAGTGAATTAAGCGCCTGCAATTACATTAGAACTTGTTGTTAGCTGGTTGCTAAATTAAATTTCTCCAAATCTGCAATCTCTAAGCTGCGTATTAGCTTCATGAGCAAACTGATAGTTTAAATTTCGTATTTGGAGGTAGGGTTACTTGAAGTCAATATATAACGTTATTTTTTGAAAAGGAAAAAAAAAGTAAATTTTTGGTTAGAACCTTTGAGCAGAAACAGAATCCAGTATTTGTGGATAATATGTAAAATGGCTTATAGGAATTTGTACGCTCCTCTGAGATGCATGGATATGCTGCTGATTGTGGTTAGTGATAATAATAGATCAAAGAGTTACAGCCCTGAGGTTAAAAAGCAAATTTCAGACTAATTGCTGAATGCTTCTGACAATTTTTATATCACTTTACTCATTTCCATCCTCTCTCCTAAACAATACTTTCTACTTGCATCTGGAGGTGAAATAACTTTTTTGAATGAGCTTTCAGGCTAGAATTTGGACTGAATGCATGAATCTTTTCTATTGTGCTTTTCATTCCATGTCTGTTTTCAAGAGGTGTTACCCCAAGTTTCTAAAAGTGTCAGCTTTATAAACTAATTCCATAGCAATTAGGTCTTTGAAAAAAAAAAAAAAGAAGAAATTAAAAACCTCTTACCATCTTTAATAATGCTTTCTGAATCTTTTGGATTTGTGAGAATATCTTACTTCCTTATTTTTATGTGTATATGACCTTTTTGGGTGCATATTCTGCCTTAAGTCTGCAAAACAAAGCAGTATTTTAGAGGTTTATTTTGGGCAGTGTAATCTATCAGTGGTCTGAGAACTTTTAATCAGAGGGCAGAATGAGGAATTAAGTCGTTTGTCCTGACCAGGATTTTGCCTGTCCCAGCTGCCGAGAACTGTAGGGTCTTTCCAGCATTTTTGGCAATGCTTTTCTGAATCCTGCATTGTGCTAAGATCGTAGTGCAGTCCCGCAAAACCCGTTGCTACTGAATTCCTTTGCGCTGAACTTCTTTTGTTCCCCGGCTCTTCTCCTGTACCTGCCTCGGAGGGTCAGCGTGGCGCACGGGAGCTGTCCCGCCCTCGGCTCGGGAATGCCCCATGGAGATGGAAGCAGTAACTGAGCAGAGCAGTGCTCTGCTTGATAAACTTTACGTCGTGCTTTGCTTCTCGCCGGCAGATCCAGGCCGTGCAGGGAAGGGGCAGGCGCTGAGTGTGGCTGGGCTGAGCCGGGCCCGCGGTGCCGGCGCTGCCCGCGCCCCGCATCCCTCTGGCTTGCGCAAGGAGCCGTGTCCGTGTACCCCCGGAGTGCGTCACCCGCCGTGTCCTTACGGACACCTGTGCTCCCCGAGCCCTTTGGAAGCGTGGTTTCACAACCGGCGAGCCCCGGTTTACTCTGGCAGCGTCTCACCTTGAAAAATCAATTGTGTTTGTGTCTTTAGCGCTCCCTTAGTGCTGCTGCAGGAAAGAGAGTGGGGAGGGGACTCTGCTCGCTGTTATAGAATGGGTTGGGTTGGGGAGGGACATCAAAGGTCATCAAGTTCCAACCCCCCTGCCACGGGCAAGGACACCTTCCACTAGACAAGGCTGCTCAAAGCCCCATCCAACCTGGCCTTGAACACTTCCAGGGATGGGGCATCCACAGCTGCTCTGGGCAACCTGTGCCAGTGCCTCACCACTCTTCAGAATAGAGATTTTTTTTCCTAATATCTAATCTGAATTACCCTCCTTCAGTTACAGCCATTACCCACTGTCCTGTCTCTGTGTGCCCTTGTAAAAGTCCCTCTCCACCCTTTTGCAGGTGATTTACCATATTCCCCACTCCAACACCGCCTCTTGTCTGACAGGAGCAGTGCTGGAGGTGGGACGTGGTCTCCTAGTCAAGTTTCATCAAGGTCACTGCCCTCAGACTAGGAGCAGGAAAGGGAATGCTTCTGGAAGTGCCTTAAGGTTGGGGCATCATGACAGCAACCTTTCTTTTCCCTCAGGAGGCGTGAGTTCAAATATGAGCTTCTCCGAAAGGTCGGAGATCTCACTTTTAGCATTGCTGAAGACTTGTCTCTAGAAACCTGTCATGCACTTCAGCGTTTTTGAAGACTGGAGTGCCAGGGACCTTGCAAATGAAGGTGGGTGGGAGATTTGCACAGTTTCCAGGCAGACTATCTGAGCTGTCAGCTTCATTATTTTAAACTAAATTAGATTTGTGCTAGAGAGTGCAGTATGTTAGAGCAGTTAGAAAGCTCTTCCTCTAATGGTAGCTTCAGATCTACTTTGCTAGATATAACTGTGTTAACTTCCAAACTCACTTGGATAAATTAAAATAAAACAAAATAAAATAAAACCTTGCACAGGTGTGGATCCTGGGATATGGGAAAACTCCCTGGAAAAACCCAGGAATTTCACGTGAAGACAATATACTTTAATGTTTGCCGCTTCTAAGGATCAAGGTCTGTTATTTTTTTATGGTTTGGTAGAAATTGAACATGTTGTCATTTCTGGCCAGGGGATGCACTCTTCTGGACCGCTGTGGGTGGTCAGGAGTGCACTCCTGCAGCTCTCCAGGCGCCCTAAGCCCAGCAGGGAGAGAACACGATGCCCTCAGGGATGCTGCAGTGGAGGTGATTTTCCCCCATCTCCTAAGGATTGCACCCCAGCTTGTAGCCCATTCGCTTGGATTTAGCGTACGCCATGGGTTTGTTATTTCTATTTTAAATTTGTTTGGTTTTGAGCACTAAGGCTTTCTAACATTAATAATTAAAAACAAGTATTGGCCAATAAATATTCCTTAAGGATTAGAAAAAGTTACTAAACATGACTGGCTTGTCGAAATTCTGCACTGAACCTTTGTTGCAGACTGCCCTGCTGGAAAATCCATCAAGTAAACCCACATTGCTGCAGAATTAGCTCTACAAACCCCTGCAGAGCTTTACCCTATTCGTCCTTCAGATATGCAGTGGCAAAAGAGAATGATTCCAGTTGATACAATTAGGATTTTTAAATCCTTATTTTGAATCTGGATCCATGTAAAGTACCTGGAAGATGAACAAAGTGTGGGGGGTTAGACATGTCAGCTTCTGCTCAGTGTATGGAAGTAAATGTTGGAAGTGGTCCAGAGCTTTATGGCTGCTGCCAACTAATGACATAAGATAATGTTGCAATGAAACAATGCACTTGATTTGCATTTGTTTCCCAACTAACCTTTCTGATTCTTGGGACTGCTTGGAATTTATGTTTCTGGAGATTTGACAGTGGAAAAAAAAAAAAAAAAAAAAGATTGGGCATTGAAAACTTTGAATGATTAAATATGCAGTAATGACAACTTCAAACTGCACATGCAGATAATGAGATAAAGAATGGTTACTCATTTCATATTAAACCCACTTGGTGGAAGAAGCAAAGAGGACGAGTGTTTTGGATGGACATTTTATTTTAAAAAGGGAGAGAATTTGGAGGAGCTAATGTATATAGAAATAGAAGTGAAAAAATCAAAAGTGCATCTATTATGGGTCTGCAAATTGTCCTGAATTTCTTTTCTAACATAAACAGGAGTTAACTGTGTGCAGAAGGCTAATAACAGAGTTTGTAGGGTTTTGTTGACATCTTTATTTGGATCAGAAATGTTTTTGAAACGAATCTTGCAGTTGCCACTCTCTTCTGTCCTGTGGTTCACATCACTGGGCAGCTGAGAGATGAGCAGTCAGATATTTCTGAGCCAGAAGGGAATGAAAAAAGCACTGTAGGAGGTATTACCTAGGGCATTCCAGCCTCGACTTCTGTCCATGGGACTCTGCTGGAGCTGGCCTGAAGCACTACCCTTGTGACACCTTTAACTGGATGGTGTATCCTCAGGACTGACCACTCCTCTCCGTAGATCTCCTTTTATCATGCCTGTAATGTAAGTGCTGCCTGTGTATAATTGCATTTTCACCTGTTAGCTCAGGCATCTGTAACTGAGAAAAGATTCAGGGTTACAGGCAGAGGAAATTGTTCCACAGAAAAATCAGAGGCTCTGTTTTCAGCAGACGTGTTTGTTCATGAGTTGTGACCAGAATGAGCAAAGTACCTACTTACTCATCCTTCACTGCAATCTAGAGATCCTAAAAAAAGCTGAATTAAATCCTGGAAGTAGGAAATGAAACTGAAGTGACAAATAGGCTGTATCCTTTTTTTCATTAAGTGAATTTCACTTCTTTTCAGCTAGATAGGGATATTCTGATATTTATTATAATACTAATCTGTAAAGGCAAACAGAATTGTTTTGATTATAGGCAGCTGCCTTAAGTATTTACAAGCAGCTGTAACTTAGGCAAACTAATTTAGCAACTTACAATTGTCATTTCAGGAAAAAAACCTACTTTGTGGATCAATAAATTCTTATAAAGTAAACCTATTGATTTGCAGCTAATTGGATACTGTGGATGTCTGATGAATTAATTTTAATATGAGGCTAACTGAGTTGACTAGGTGATGTATTAGTGGTTGTAAATGACTTACAGTCATTAAGTCTATTTATAAGATAGGTTTATAACTCTTTTTTTCCTGTAGCTATCTTAATTTCAATGAATCAGCACTGTAATACCAGGATCCAGATGACTTCTGAGCTCACAAGAGGAGCTTCATGCTTTGCTTATTTTCATGCCCTCCATACTGTGATAAGCAAGCTACTCCATGTCCTCCACTAATTGTTCCATGTCCTTCCACCTGTATTAGCCCTTTCCATGATCTCAAGATGCTTCAGGTTCTGCTTGCTTCAGCACAAACACCTGATACTGTGCTTGTTAAAAGAAAGTCTTGCTAAGGTTGTAACAAGGTCCATGTTGCTGCACAGAAGCCGGGTCCCCCCTCTGCCAAGATGCTGTTGGAAGCCGGAATGTTTCAAGGCACAAGGGGGTGGCAGCCCCAGCTGTGGTTTTTGGCAATAGTGGTGGGGGTCAGTCGGTGTTCATGGGGACTTCTTTACCCCAGTGCTGGCAGCGTGGCCATTTATAGTTCTTTCCAAATTTTGCCTGAGGTGCTTGAGGCTTTGAGCTTGGGTCTGAATCCATAGGAAGAGTTGCTACTTGTTGGGATATCAATTGGCTTTTTTCCATCACGTGGCACACCCCAAACTCAGAGGTGGTATTGGTGTTGGCATGACTTAAATCAGTAATTTAATGCAAGTGAATGCAATTTTCATGCTGAGTGGGAAAAAAAAAATATTCAGGACCAAATAGGAATGATCTTAAGATCAGGAATGCAGGGGAATAAGAAATGTGATCTAATGGAAAAGAAGGATTATAGGAGCAAGGAAAATAGCAGGTATTGGCACAAGAGAGTATAAGCTCAGTATAGTGCTCTAGGTCCTACAGAAACTTGTGGTTTTGTCTGACATGACAAAAAATTAAGAATATTCAGCATTAGGATTACAAAAAATAGCTTTGACTGATTTTTATAGATATATTTCATGGAATCAGTTTGAAAGGCAGCAGTAAATACACAAATGTTTCCCATGTATTTTTTTTTGGTACAATCCAGGCTTTTTCTGATGTTTCATATGGGCAGATGAAGGTACCATATTTCTCTGTCCTAGACATAAGAGCTGATGGTGAAATTTGTTAAATCATCCACTGTTCACAAAAATGTAAAAATAATATGCCATTTGTAGGAGACTGCATCAACATTGTATCTTTTTTTTTTTTTTAAATTACATTTGCATAAAACCAAGGAAAATAGCAGAACTTTGTTACTTTGTTTGCACTGCTTGCAGTGTCCGAAATACCAATGCTGTTACAGGTCTCTTAAGGTAACTACATACCCAACTCTTACTTATATTTCTATATTACGTCAGGTCTGTGAATTAGGAAAGTGAGATGTCAAGAGTAAATTTAGGTTGGGACTTCTCCGCCAAGTCCCCAATGCTCCCACCAGTAGCTTAGTATGAATGAGTCTGTTTCTTTAAAGACTTGAAGTAAATATTGAGTAGGGTTTCCTAGCAACATTTGTAAGGTTAAGTAAAAATCAGACTTGCCAGGTGTTGCTTCCAGAGCACACTAGCCTTTCTATTTCAACATTTAAATTTTGATACATTATCTGCACTATGAAATGCTGTACAGAATCTGATAGTAAATAGATAATTTTGCAGAATCATATGTCCAAGGGTAAGTCAGCTGAAATATTCTTATTTTGGGATACAGTTTATCTTCAGCTTTGTATTTGTACTGTACTTAAACTAATGCAGACTAACCTTACTTGGCTTCTGCAAGTATTAGCTATAGATATGTGTGCATGTGTATTTTAAAAATACCATAATAAAAGCCACTACTTAAGCCTGTTGAAAAAAAAGGTTTTATTTATTCGTTTTTTTTCATAATAAACCAAGAAGTCACGTGTGTCCCAACTGGTCTCGTGACTTTGCAGAGGTCTGAGATACAGGTGGTAGAATCTCTTGCAGAAACCTTGACTTTTCTTCAGCTTTGATTTCTAGTGACAGGAGAGAAGATCAGCCTGAATACTTTCTACATATAGTGACATAAAAGTAGGGGTTTCCTGTTATTTTAGTTTGCTCAGTAAATTGCATGCACTCTCCACAGGTGCTTTGGGACGTGTAAGAGGTGTGTGTGCCTGTGGTATGCCTGTTGTGGGTAGGATAGTTCCCCCTTGGGAAACACAGGAAGCTGGAATTTAGGTTAGCCCAGGATAGACAGATAGATAGCAGAGGAGAGCAAGGAGTGGAAAAATTTGGTTGGCTGCTTCCAGTCCTAAGTTTTTGAGTCTATAAATAGAGTCTATCAGAATATTTCTAGTTAGTTCTGGGGAAAGTCAGCTGCTGTGCTGGGGATTGGCTGTGATCCCAGAATGAGGAGGGGAAGGGGAAAAAAAAAAAAGAATGATAGGAGGCCTATTGAAAATCTACCAACAGACACCAGTGAAATCGAGAAATTGGAAGATGCTGTATTTGGGCTTCAGTTTATTTTTCTGCAGCTTCTGTCAGTGCTGCATGCTCTGTAGAGCGACTCTGTAGGCTGCTGTGAGTTTCTGAGTTAGCCAAGCCCAGCAGGCAGGTCCAACCCACCAGGGTTCATAGTTCAGAGGCCAGGACTAAAGCCTGATAGCAGGAATTAGCATGGAAGTATAAGAAAGCAGCATATTACCCTCATTCCATGCTGCAGTGGCGAGCCTCAACAGCCTGCCCTCTCTCTGCATTTGATGCATTATATAAAGGGAGATGGAGAAGTGAAACCAAAAGCTGAACTTTCAGCTAATAAAATTAAGTTACTGTGTAAACTGTGATTTTTTCAAATATATGTAGAAAGGTCTTGATGATAATTTGGAGTGCAAACTAGTTGAAGTATGTTATGATACCAGAAATAGACATTTAAGGGAGTCATGATGAGCTTTGCAAACAGTTGAGATGCTTTTTAGGAAATGTAAATGATACACTTGAAAAATATTCTGAGTTGAGATTCAAACACAATGTACAGCTAGAGTATAAATAGCTAGTAAGTTTAAAAAAATACAGTATTTTTAGAAGTTGCTTTAGTAACAGTAATAGATAAACTTTTAGCAAAACTCCCTCTACCCTCCCTGCCCCCAGCCCTGTAACCACAGAAGGGTGATCCTTCATCCTGTAAGTGGAAAAAGTAGCTTTGGTCAAATAAACAGCCTTATGTAGGTAAGCTGAACCAGAGTTCTCAGAGGAGCCTGTCAGGGTTCATAGGAGCTGAAATTATCTGAGCAGTAAATGAGCTTTTTCAGTGCTGAATTAATCCCAGAAAAGTCTGTGCTCACATTGAAAATAAAAGTGTTCATGGCAATGGTTTTGCTGCTCAGGCTTTGCTGGCAACTTGTTTTTTCCTTCATCATTTTTCAGGAGTTGGAGAAGGGCGTTATACTGAATGTTTATGGCAGGAGGAGAAGGGGTAGAGCAGTCTCAGTGTTTCCCCATAGGTGTGTGCTGCCTTGGATGTCCATTCATGTCTTACACCAGTAAGATGCTTGCTGCTTCCAGATTTCCATAAATATTAGATAAGAAGGTCCCACCCATGCTTAACTTAGTTTCATTTTTGTGTTTTGGGGTTTTTTTAATAAATGTAATTCCTTTTTTTCATCTTTGTGTTTGTAATAAATCATGAAATTTATAAAGCAATTTTAGCTCTCCATCAGTAGGTGCTTCGGTTTCTCTGTATTAGTTGGAATAAAATCTTGCACTAAATGACTTCCTGAGCTCTCTTACTAAGCCTTTTTGATTATTTAAATATTAATAGCAGTAGAACCATTTTAGACATTGTTGAGTGATATTAAATGGACACGTGTAGGTAAAATTTTCATCGGACACACAGAAAAAGGCAAGTGTTTTGTTTTTGAGGAAAGGATGTTGATAAATACTTTGGTTTTGATAGTTCTTGAAGAAGATTGGGTAAAATGGTAAAGAACTGTATTTTTTTATCTCACTAAGATCTGGGAAAACAGTTCCTTAATAAAAACAAAATAACTTCTTACAGGAGAAAAATCTGTCAGGAGGTTGAAATCTGCTTGTGAGAGTTGATGATCTTTCCCACTCACTTTCCATAGGGCCAGTATCATACCAGATGATAGCTGTGGGAACTAAAACTCCTAATTCATTGTGACCATGAATATTGCCTTGAAGAAATGCTGAGAAACAACTCATCTGTGGAGGGAGGAGGGGAAAATCAACCTGCGTATGGCCAAAGTAGATTTAATTTGGAATAATGCACTAAATTTTAAAAAACCTAACAGTATCAGCTATCTGTGTTGGACAGGCTCCAGGAATATTTCAGTTTACAATTCCATTTTTCAAAAACTGAGACATTGGAAGCAGAAGATAAACAACATATTAATATTTTATTTCTTTTTGGGATAAAGTTCTGTCATGTGTTTGGAAACTTTATTTGAAATATTGGTCTCATTAGAAGAAGCAGTTCAAAATTGACATTAACTGTTCATTGTGCCACTTGGTTATTTGGATTTTGCAAACCAGTGTGATAAACTGATCTGAAGTGAAACTGGAATAGAGTTCTAAAATGATACTTGTAAATGGGTCTGATGTCAGCAGATGTTTTGCCTCTTTCCAGAGCAGTACATTTAAGATGTATGTTGCATACCAAAAAAACCCAAACCCAAATGAATCCCCAAGCCCTCTCCAAAAGTCAAATCAGCTCTGGATTTAATGGTGAATTATAATTCACATTTTCTGAAATAGCATCTGCTCGAACTTTCAGAAGCAGACAGAACTGTGTCTTTAGAGGGAGGATTTGATCTCGCATCAGTTAGAGTCCTGACAGCTTCTCCTGACACGTTGCTTGATGCATGGTCTGGCAGACAGGCTCCTGCATGGAACTTTTTCACTTGCAGCAGTGGGCCCATTAAAATCAGTGGGACCGTCCACATAAAAAAGGCTGCTGCAGGTTGAAAGTTTCCGCTGTTTCTAACTTACATCCACTGTTTTATATTATGCTTTTTCCTGAGTTGTTCTGGAACTTTGATTCTTGTCGTGCACAGC
Source organism: Dicrurus megarhynchus (assembly GCA_013399195.1). Taxonomy (NCBI): domain Eukaryota; kingdom Metazoa; phylum Chordata; class Aves; order Passeriformes; family Dicruridae; genus Dicrurus; species Dicrurus megarhynchus. Next base: position 743,486 of record VXAD01013580.1, on the reverse strand, counting down.
ATGCATCTTTTCACACTCCCAATGCCTGACTGTGATGGCTTGAATCCTTCATTATTTTGTGATTAATTGCAGAGATATAAACATTATCAATTCAAAATCCCCGAAAGGCCCCTTTTAAAGGATCAGCCTAGCTTTTTGATTGAGCTGTCCCACAAATTACTTATCTGGTGGCTGTGTGGTTTTTAACATCCTGCTAAATTTGGAACAAGTCCATTAAATACTTTCTGCAATATCTGGGGAATAGGAAAGCTTGATAAGTTATATCGTCCATTGCTTGGGTCAGGCCTTTAAAGAGATGGCAGTGCTGTGTTGAATCCATTAAGTAGGAATTGATGGGTGAGCAGGATCATGGTTTTTATTGTCAGTGGTTGTATTAGGGTGTTCAGTGCAGATTTTCAAGTGCTAGAAGTCCAATTTTGGTCTTTCCAATACATGTAGACTCACAAACTGCAATTGCAACTGTACAGGAGAAATTGTGATGCAGGTGAGAAATAGCACAGCAAGGAAAGCATTTTGCATTAGCTCCTTTGTGCATTGCTACATGCGGTGGTTTTTTAAAACAGATTTTATCCCTTGGGATCTAATAAAAGGCTGGAGAGTTATTTGGCTTATAAACCTATGTGGTATATTATTTGGGTATTCAGAGGGAAAAGGTCAAAGAATGTCTCCTGTGTTATCAATTCCTCAGTGGGAAACTATATTAAAAACTTGAAAATATAATACTATATAATTTAGAAACACAATATATAATGTGGGTTGAGAGACAATTACTGTGTTGTATTTCTCTGTATTTTCCATTTTACTGAATCCATTTCAGCAACAATTGGGTTTTGGCTGTAATGCTATTTGTAGCAGTTTCATGAAGCTGCACAGCAAATTACTGTGGTGTACCAGATAAAATCAACTCCTCACTTCATTCCTGAAAGTCTCATTATGAAAAGCTCTTACTACTGGCTTATGCAGGTGACAGTGGGTTTTGTCCAAGTTTATAAAGTTTTGTGAAATCTCCATTATTAGTTTTAAAGCAGTTTTAAGATGGACATATTTTACAAATGTAGTCTGCCAGTTTTCAGAGTTTATTTATTTAGAACTGTAATTAATACACAGATATATAAAACATGTCTGCTTCTCACAAAATACTGTTGCCTGAGATGCAAATGTAACTTAAGTATTCAGCATCTAAGCCTGACAAGAAATTGAAAGTGTATTGTTTATAAGTGTTTAAAAACAGAAATATGTTTGTTGTCAGTAGCCTTCTTGGTATGAGTGTTCCTGTGCACCTAAGCTGGTAGGTATTCTCCTGGTTTTGATGACCAGCCTTGGAGTGCTAAATGGCTCACAGTGACATATTAGGAAAATTAGGCAGATTGGGTTAAAAAAAGGAAATTTGGGTTGCTGTCAAGTGATGCTTAATTGCAGGAGCTTGGGATAGCATCTTTAGCACGTGTTCCAAAGAGGACTTTTTGTCAGGAACCGTAGTGATAGCACAAGGAGTAATGGGTACAAACTGAAAGGGGAGAAATTTAGGTTAGATATCAGGAAGAAATTCTTTACTCTGAGGGTGGTGAGACACTGGCACAGATTGCCCAGGGACATTGTGGATGCCCCCAACCCTGGCAGTGTTAAAGACAGGTTGGATAATGCCTTGAGCAACCAGGTCTAATGGGAGGTGTTCCATGGCGGGCAGGGGGGTTGGGACTAGATGATCTTTAAGGTCCGTTCCAACACTTAACATTCCATGATTCTATAAGTCTGATGGATCTGTTTGGAGAAAGAAGGGAAATGTGTTAAAAATGTATCATAATGGACGGCAGTTCTCTGCTTCCATTTTCATCTGGCTGCTGCTTAACACTGTTGTAGGAAAATCTAGAAGTAAATTGTTTTTTAGCAGCAAGTTCATACCGGGCATTCTCAGTGACATGATGAAGGTGTTTGGGCAGTAATCATGACCAGCCCTCCTCATCCTTGGTGTCCATGGGGACATCAGCCCTGCTGGTGGGTTTGGGTTAGGGGAGCAGATGTTGCTCTTGGGCATTACTGACTTCAGACGTGTGAGAGGTGCTTGGAAATGTTTAAAAAGGCTGGAGGTGTTCTCGGTGCTCCTTTCTGAGGGAGGCAGAAATTCTGGAGACAAAGAAGAGGGACGTGGTTTGGGCATGTGAGGTGTTGTTTGCATCTGAGTAAAGGTCCCATGTTTATTTTTTATGATGGACTTGAGCATGGTGTGATTGAAGTGGGCACGCCAGATATAGGAGGTTGCTAATGACTTCAGGTAACTCAGGATTAAAGGATGCTGAAGTGGAATCTGTATTTATTCTGTGATCTGTTTCGCAGAAATTTTCCTTTTGTTCTTGTCCGTGTGTATGGATTTCAGTCTCTCTCGCTCTTCTCATTCACTGGGGGCTGAGAGTTGCCCTCAGGAGGAGCCTATATCCTCCACCACATGAGGGAGGAATGTGAGAGAACTCTGGGCCAAATATGACCCTGGTGAATGGTATCCCTTATTATCATCCTCAGTTAGAACTGTGTATGTTCCCACATGTGTTCCTTCAGGTTTCACTTCTGGATCAACGTCCTAATGACCTTTTGATTAGACCAACAAGGAACTGGTCTGTCCAGATTTTCTGGTCTCATCAGAAAGGCTTTAAGAGACTTTCTCTGCAAAATTTCCACATGACCTGTATCTGAAACACACTGCAGAAGTGTATTCCCCACTGGTAAAGCGAAATATATGCACAGAAGTCTCCTGCTGATGACAGGTCTGAAGTTTCTCTGTTTTTGTAATCAACGGGGAATTTTGGATACAAAAATGTGATTATTTACAGAGAGATTCTGTGTCGAAGTGTGTGTGAATACTTAAAAAATATCCCTGTCTGTCTTCTGGCAGGAGTGAGATGAGGCATGCCCCTTTGTGGCCCATTCCACACAAGGGCTCATGGGCAGTGTACCCCCTTCCTGCCACTTCACTCTCCTGAACTCAGCAAATGAAGTTTTAAGGCAACTACTATGCAGCTTTTGTTTTCCATCTAAGACAAATTTTATGATATCATAAAATTAAAATTTATCTCATCTTGGGAATTAATTTTGGGTGGGTTAAGGTGGGTTTTGCTGCCACTTTTATTTATGTAATACTAGTGTAGTAGTGCTTGTAAATACCTTTCCCCATTATGTAAACAGCTCGCTTTCCTGGTGATACTGACAGTGCCATGAAACCAAGCCTGAGTGGTAGGGGAAATTTTGTCTTGCACAATAAATTTCAGTTCTTCTTGCTGCTCAAAATACCTTTTCACTCTTACCAAGGAACATTAGAGAGCAGTGTTGTCTTTTTTGGTTTAATTAAACCAAATTAAATTATTTAATTAAATTGATTCTTTTTTAGAGCATTAGATAGAGTTTGACTATTCACTGTATGGAAATACATGCTCATTATTACTTTTCTTCATGTGGAATTCAAAGTAGTGTAAAATGAATTATTATTTTAATACTTAGCCGTTATTTTATTACTGCTCCTTCTCCTCCATAATGGCAGCCCTTCTTCAATTTTTATAAACCACGGTATCATTTGTAAGTTTAGTTCAGGAAGTGGGTATATTTTTGTAAGAAAAGGCAAAAAAAGGGTTAACATCAACTTCCATGACAGTTTCCATTTTCTTTGTTCTACCAAAATGATTTTATATAAAGCACATATCAAACCATAGCAGATCTGTTGTTCTGTTCTTCTTTATTCCCTTTTTTCTTTTCACTGTTTCAGTACAATACACATACATATTTCCACTAATGAAATTTTAAATGGGGAACCTATCTCAAGCTGTTGATCACAAAACAGTAAACGGGCTTTTCCTCCCTTACTCAAAAAACTCCTCTAGCTAATTTCCCTTGTGTGTGTTGTGAATCCCCAGCAGGGCACAAATGTGTATGGCCACAATGAAGGATAAATTAGGAACTGCAGATAATACCAATCTTAGCCTGCTCTGTTTGTACAGCTCCTTATTTTTCTGGTAAACCTTGAGAAAGATTTTATTTACTTGCTAGGAAATCCAGGAAGTGTAATTAAATGGCATTTAAAGCATAGAAGTTATTTCATGGTGCTATTGCCGCTTGAACTCGGTGAGTTTCTTTAAGAAAATACTGAAATTCTGTGCTCGAGTGAGCTGCTACTGCAAATGAGACAGGAATAAAAATTACTCCTGCTGGCCAAGGAAGGGATGCAGTTGGTTGAAAACTTGTGTGGTTTTGTAGGAATACTGGAGCAGATGAATGCGGACACTCAAAATACCGTCGTTGGAGAGATGGTGTGTAGAGTCCCAGGTTGAAGCTAATGTGAAAAGAATTAAAAATAGCAAGTATGACAGACCCATTAATTTTTGAACATAATTTATGTTTTGGAAAATAAAAACAAAAGCTAAAGTTTAAACGAGATTTGTCCTTGAATCGGTAATAGCATTCAAATGGAAATCTTAGCAATGTGAGGTTGCTCTATGGAGCATAAGAGGAGCTCCAATGAATAATTAAACAAGTGATAGCTAATAAAATATACAGCACATTGCTTCAAACTTAGAAATTGTAACTCTGCCTAAGGGATGAATGTTTTTCATTACTTTTTAATTGTTGCCAGTGTTGACCTTCAAGGTCTTTTTCTGGCAGATAATTTGTTATGGTAAGGATGAGATCATTAAGTATTTTAGCACAAGCCGCATGATGCAAATAGTTTCCTAATATTATAGAATGCTGATGTGGTAAGGGTTTGTTTTCTTGGGAATTTGTTCTCCATATTTAGTGATATCTGGGATCATATCTTAGAAGAGCAGTTCGAGGGTAACGTGCAGGACAGTGATTGTAGGTAGTACAGTGGCAAACATCACCAGTTTCTGCGGCAAGATTTTTGTGACGGGTTTTGAATTGTAATAAAAAGGCATTACTGTGGAGTATCAGCATGGTTTTTTGGCTCTTAATGATGTTTGTATATTCCAAAAACAAATAGCAGCTCTTCTCCTTTGCTGGGTTCATGAAAGCATCCCCGTAGCAGCCTGCAGGTTTTCCCCACACTGAAGCGAACCTTTGTGGCATCTGAGGCTCCAGGGCTCATGTGCAAGAAATGAAATGTTTCTAAATTTTGCTAGTTTTATACTGTAACTGTTTTTACTGTTTTAGTGTTTGCATAGGTAGGCACTAAAAATATGTATTGTGCAAACACCAAATGCTCTCGGATTCATGTTGACAAATTTTAGTTTAAATTCTCTACAAGTAAACGTTTAATACTAATTTTTTTTTTTTCATCAAAATGCCTGCTCAGAGGGAAATGGTGGTGGGGAGGAGCAGACTAGCGTATAAACTCTTTTCAATATTATTTTTCTAGCCTAAGGTGCTCGGAACAAACTGAATGGGTTGTTTGCTCAAATGTTTGTTGATAGAAACATTTATTGCTTGCATAGTTACGGATGGAAGATGAACAGAGCTATTGTCTCGTGTTCATCAAAGCTGTGGGCAGTCACTCGCAGGAAGTCTATAAATAATTCTTAGTGTAAAATTTACCTTGGTACTGCTCAGAATCTAAAGAGAAAAGCCCGGTGATGTGTGTGGGACTGGGGCAGAGGGCTCCGGCTTGCAGGTCATCCATCTGCAGGCAGCTCCCTGCAGCAAGGACGCTCTGGTCCAGCCTGCCTGCTCCTAAGGAAGAGCTGGAAGGAGGGGAGGAAGGGCTGCCTGCAGAGCCTGTGCTTTGATGGATAGTTAAGGGTGACCAGGGCCAGCTGCCCAATACTGTGGGGAGAGCATGGGAGCAGTCTTGGGATAAAGAGGCAAGCTGGAAGGGCCCGGCCAAACAGGGGGTTCCTCTGGAGAAGAGCGTGTTGTCCTGAGATGTCTGGGCAGGATAAAGGATGAATGGCAGGAACGGAGCCCGGTCCCTGTCAGCCCCATCCCTGTGCCTGCCCTGTGCCAGGGGCTCCCTGGGAAGAGGGTGGTGCAGTGGCTGGCTTTCCTCTCTACCAGAAAGGGAGGGAAGAGGGATCCCAGCTGTGTGCTCGGGTTGTTCCAGCCTCAGGCACAGTGTCCTCTGGTTTCCCTGCAGGAAACACACCTCCATGGTTTGAGTCTTGGCACGCCTGTGCCAGCTTTCAGGTTTGGGTCCTTCTAAATCGAGGAGGGGCCCCAGCAGGAGCACCTATCCCTATTTCTGTTTTTCCTGGTGTTGCCCCTTATTCAGCTGCACATTAAATGAGGGTAGAGTTTTCCAGTGCTCAGAGGTGTACAGCGGTAAAGTAAGTTGATATGAACATGTAAATGGTGTTGTTTAGTTACCTTTGGCTTATTTTCAGAGATTTCCCACTTACTTGTGTCTCAGAAAGATTAACAGATATCTGTTTAACTTGTTTATGATCAGAATGAAGACTAGAAGCTGTAGGATTGTCAAAGTTACTGACAACATTAGAAAAGGAGGTATTGCTATTGAAAATGAGCCTAGTTTATTACAGATCTCTGGCAAGGGAGACATTAACATTTGCAACAGTATCAATATGTTGTATTGGCTGAGAAAGGAAGGCAGTTTAGCCATGGACAAACACTGTGCAGAGTGGAGGCCATGCAGCCTCCCTGCTCCTCTCAAGATGTCCCATCTCCCCAGGGGCTGCAGATAGGAAAAGCTGGGTGAGAGAGCTGGCTGTGAATGCCAGACCCTCTCCCTCTAGGCTGGTTGGAGAGGAACCCACCACAAAGGGTTGTGTTGGAGTTTAATAACTGGCCCTTGCTGGACCTCTTCTAGCCCCATTGGCACCGGAGCGCTGGTGAAAAAGCAGAGATGTAAAATGGTGATGAAATAGCATTAACAGCTGGCTGTGGCTTGGGGCTGCAGGGTGTTCAGCAGGCCATCAATCTGCCCTCATGCATTTTTAGCTTAACAAGTGGCTGTAGCAGAGGACAAGAGTAAGAACTGGGAATTAACAAGCCCTGAAGATTTACATTGCTGTTTGTTGGTGTATGTTACTTGTCATACCTTCCAAGGGTTTTTTTGTTGTTGTCTTCAGCAGGTTTGCATTCCTGATCTAAATGTGATGAGTATTGTTAAATTCAAACAAGGATGTATGAGGCCATCCAAAAATGTTCTTTTTGGAACATTTACCTCAAAAGAAGCCAAATGCTGACTTTAAAGAAAGTTGTGATTTTGAGCCCAAATGATTCAGGATTTGAATAACATATTCTGGAAACATGCTTTCTCAAGTCAGCTAGGGAAAGGGCTGCTTGGTGCAGCATGCATAATGGTGAAGAACCGAAGGAGCTATCAGGAATGCAGTCTCAGAGCCTGAGCAAAATTAAGCATCATCTAAGCATGTTATACACCCTGCAAAACAGTAGATTAGAAGTAATGGAAATTATTATCATAGCTATCATTGGATTAAAAATAGTATTAACTCCTTAAGAGGAAGCATTGTTAATCAACTTGTACTTGAACAGGGAATTCAAAAACACTCGTAGACATTGTATTACTTGCAGGAAATACACTGCTGCAAAAATCCAGGAGCATAAAGACAACGATTTGATATAGATTCTTATGTGGTAGAGAATTAAGATGCCTCTATTTGTTGCTTAACTTGAAGCACTCTTCCTAACAATGAACTTCCATGTTGTTGCTGAATTAATTCAGAGGTGAAACTAAAAAGCACTTTTAAAAATCAAACCCAAAATGCCATAAATGAGACACGAAATCTGAGACTCCTTCAGAAAACAGTCAGCAGTTGTAAAAGTGTCCCATTGACATGTAAAATATTCCCTTTACTTGTGAAATTGTTCCGTTAGCCCATTGACAATCCCTACTGTTTTTGCATTTATTTCTCAAGCACTGCAAAGAATGTTGCTAAATTAGAACTGTGATTTAGCATGCTGCAATTAATTTGCATTATGGTTTTCATAGGAAGGGAAGAAATTTGCCAGTTGTGTGTTTGCTGGGCCTGTTAAACAGTGTCTGGTTTGCTAAATACAATTTTCTCTGCCTATGGCGTTGTAGAAGCGTTATCACTTGTATTTGTCTTGCAACCCTGATGCCTCCCTCTTTATCTCCCATGTTCATTTAATGATGGACCAGCTTAACTTGTACGTGGAGTCTGATGAGAGACTAGAAATGTGTTGAAGGATGCCGTGATGATCCACTTTTACCTGTTTTTGCGAGTGGTTTATTATTTGTGCTTATAAAGTGAAATGAACTACCCTAATGTTTACTTACGTGTGTACATATGTATCCGTATCTATCCAGCATCTCTGTGTGAGGATATAAGCATGTATGTGTACTGCAGCATTTAAATTGTTTTTTCCGCAGCTAGAATTACATATATTAGTACCCAGTTTGTGTGATCCAGTAGCTCTTTCTTCTAATAAATCACAGACAAAATGCTGTGTGACAAGGGAGGAAACTGCCATCTCTCTGGAGTGTGTAGTGCATGTGCTTGAATTCCTTCAGCATCAGAGTAGCCCGTGCAGCAAAGGCTTCATGTTGACCCTGGCTCCCAGCTGAAGCAATTTCTTGCATTTCCCTTATTTTGAGCCTTGGGTGTTTGCACAAGCCGAATGCTTTTTTTTTTCGCTGCCTGTGTTTATATCTGTAAAGTGGGTGTAGGGAGAGCAAATGCCTGAAGTATCAGGAACTGAAACGGGATGTCTCAAGGCTGGCTTAAGGCCAAGATGAAATACATCTCTCTTGGCAGCAGGGGTGCTTGAGGCAGCCCTGTGATACTGGATAACTTATTTTTTTTTCACTTGGTTAGTCCCATCCATACCTCAGCTGACCTCCTTTGTTGGGCGGCGGGCAGGTCAGGGCCGTCAGGGCCCTGCGTGTCCCTCCTGGAGCGAGGGCAGGAGAAGGTGCCCGCAGTGAGCGGCGTTCTTGGCGTGTTTGGTGTTGTCCTGCTCTTAGAAGACGGCCTGTGTACCTGAGGAGGAGCCAGCCACCGACTGGCACGGGAAAAGACAGAGCTCTTGGCCCCGCCCTTCTTCGGTGTGCTGACTGAAAATGGTACCCACTGGGTTTGTGGTGCCTGCCCCGCTTGGCATGCCGGAGGAGATGTCCCCCCATGGCACTGTGCTGTCTGTCACCTGTGTCCCTGTCGGGCAGTGGCGCGGCCACGTCGGTGTCAGTGACAGGCAGCAGCTGTCAGAGTGTCTCAGCCCTCCTCAGGACGAGTGTCCGCTCGGCTCGGGCAGGAATGCATTTATAGCATGTTTTGGTTTCTGTGCCAAAGACAAGCAGTGAGGAATACGGCTCGGGTCAGTATTTTCTTAGGGGCCTTTCCAGAGAAATGTGACATATGGCTGCTGGCCCAGGGGAGCTGTGCAGCCCCTGCGAGCTCTGCAGCTGCAAGGAGCTGTGGCAGGCCCAGGAAGATGCTGCTCTGAAAATTTTGATGAGGCAGAAAGGAGAAGCAAGGATTAGTGTCAATAAGTGGCTGCAAACAGTTTTCAAGGTTCCCCCTGCCAGCTATAGAGCCGAGTGTCTGGCCTGTGTGCTTGGCACCCTTCCTCTCCAAGCTTTGAAAAAGTTGCTGGAAGTTGATGCTTTCACTGCTGATTTTCTTTTTTCCTTTTTTTCTTTTTTTTTTCTTTTTCCCCCTTCTTATTTTCTACTTCTGCGTATGGATGTTGGCAGGAAGCAAGATTCAGGTGAGAGCAGAGAGAGCGTGGCTGTCAGGGGCTGGGATTCCTGGGAAAGCAGTAGGGTCTGCAGCAAATCCAGAGGTTTTTGCAGCTGCCCCCTTCTGCGCTCACTGCTTGCTGCCAGAGGCGTGATGATCCAGCCCTTCATTATTACTGTGAGTTTCACCTTTCAGTTGGAAAGGAGCAGACCATTGAATTTATGGTTTTAATGCCGAAAAAAAAAGTGGGTCAATCAGGTATTAATAAGCTATTGCATTAAAATGGTGATAACCTACTGATTTTAAATAGTTTTTAAATTTTTTGGAATAGCTGCTGCAGCCTCTGTGCAACATAGACATGCAGATGACAGAACAAATGAGGGACAAAACCTAGTGAGCATTTTTAACTAAAAATGCAAACATTTTTACTCATTCATTGCCTGGGGTGAAATCTATGGCATTTCATAAAATATCTAACTGAAATAACTAGTAGGGTAGTTAGAAGTGTCAATATTTTCAAAAACATTTCTTATTGTTTTATAATAATTTATATAGACTAATGCTACAACTACTCTATAATAGCAAAATACATATTATTGCCTAATTGTCTAATTATCTAATGTAATAAAGCATAGTTATTTAATACAATAATGTGCAAGATGCATGGTTAGATCAGTTTTTTTCCAGCTCCTATTTTTTTTTTTTTAATTAATTGTAGCATTTCTACCTGTATGGAATTCTGCAAACAGTGATTACGGGATTAAAAAAACTTCTTTTTTTTTTTCTTTTTTTTTTGACCCCACAAAGTTTTCTGAATACAAGAAATACAAATAAAAGATTCCACGTTTCAGGCACAGTATAAGTGGGATTTCTTTAAGGAGTAGAAACCTGCTTTCATAGCGGGGGACACTGACAACTTGAAATTTGACAGACAAGAAACATTCTTGTTTGTTTAAAATAACATTTCACTTTTATGTGGTTGACAAAGGACTCGGGTGAGAGAGAGGTACAGGATAATCAAAATTGCATGCTGGTAAGATTAAGTGTGTACTTTGTAGGTCATTTGTTTGTATAAACAAGGACCTGTTGCTATAGCTGATGGCATTTCAAAGAGTCTTAAACCTTGAGAAGACCAACAAGAGCAAAAAAATTGTGGGTTTCATGCCATTTCCATGGGTTGAAGTACAGTTCCTTTCTCAAAGCTACCCAGGTCAGTTCTCGGCCAGCCTGATGGGAGGCGTGCTGAAGTCAACTGGAAGTAGGCTGTTAACTTTTGGTATGTTTTGGATCAGAGCTCAGGTGAATTCCTTTGTTCCTTGGAGGAGACATTTCAGCGCTGTGTCAGAATAATTAAAAAAAAGGAAAAAAAAATCTTTGCAAGATTTATGTTATTTTTTTTAAATTTAAGCAGTGAGGGAAGTTTGTAATTGGACATGGTTATCAAAATATGTAAAAATGGTGCAGAGAAATGTGTTCTTATCTCATATAATTGCTCTGTAATTGTTGGGGAGGGGAATCAGATTAGGGAAGCTAAGTATTTCCAATGCTGAAGTTAATGTATTTTTGCAAATAGTGAATCTAAGTCTGCATTCCTTGAAGTCAGTGGGAGTTTGTGTGTTTTGCAGAATTGGAGCTCGTATTTGCAAGTTCTCAGCTTTATGTAAGCAAGTTTGAGTTTTTTGGGGTTTTTTTTAAGAATAATCAAAACTTTTAATCAAAGGATTCATTTATGTTTAAAATATTTTTTGAAGTAGGAAGTGTTAATCTTGAAGGTATAATTTATTTTTTTTGAGTTGTCTTTCTCTCCTACTCTTCACTATCTCTTTTAGAACTGAAATACAGAAGCATTTCCATCAAGCTTGAAAATCAGTAAATTAGTGAATTTTTTTCATGCTTAAAGTTTTTTTTTTAATTTGGTTTTGGTTTTTTTGTGTTCCTTGAGTATGTTGTTATGAAACTCACTAGCACTTGCTGCATTTTGTACCTGAAATTAAAATATTTGTGTGGCACATTAGAAAAGTATTAACTAGCTTTGGTGATTTTTTTTTTTTTACCCATTACTACCTTTAAACTAAAATTTTGTACATTTAAAGTTACTGTTTTCATGTCAGTAACTTCATTTGTGAGAGTAAGTTGTTCTTTAAAGCCTGTAACTCTTCTTAGTTCTTCCAAAGATGAAAAGAGCAGGCAAACCTGTGGATACGGAAAGCATGCAGCAGGGAGATATCTCAGCTTTCTGCCAGTGTCTGTGAGAAAGCAGGGCTTTCTCACGGACTGTGGCAGAACAGCTGGGAGAGTTTTGTAAACTATAGAATTGTTATTGATACAGAAAGAGAAAATATCTGGAGTAAGTGTTATTGGGATCCGGCCAATCCCTTTGAGGGGTGGCTGGTCAGTGAACCAATGACTTTATGCCAGTCCAGCGTGCTAAGGTATATAAGTGAACCTGTAAGTGAATAAAGTGTCGGCTTCATATCTTAACAAGTCGTCCTGTCGTCGTCCGGACCCTGCTCTCTGCGCGACACAAACACATCAAAACTTGTGCTGTAGGTTATGGTGTAGATGAAGATTAGATAGCTGAAAACCAACCTTCTGTGGAAGTTGTGCTTTGCAACCATTATGGAACTTGTGAAAAGCACGCTACTTCCAGCAAAAATTGTCTCCTTGAATTTGGTGCAAGAGCAAGTATTTTTGCTGCTGTGGGAGCTGGTTCAGTTTTGTTTCCATGCTAACTGAATTTGCACTTTGTTTGACACTGTATGTGGTGCTCTTGCTGCCGGGGAGCTGCAGCAGCTCTAATGTATGTGTGGTAGGTACTGTGTCTGTGGAAGCAAAACCAGCCCTGGAAACGAAATAGTGATGGCTGAGTCCTATAAAACCTGCTTTGGAAAGTCCACGAGAGCAAAGGAGCAAAAGGAAATCTCCCCGGTTCTGCGAATGCAGAAATGGAGACATGGGGAAGTGGTTTTCCTGAAACCATCCAGGGCTGACCTGCAGGTTGGCGACAGAAATGGGATTGTCAGCTCTGTATCGAAGCACTTTTACTATCAGCATCCCTGATTTTTGGTGTGAAAAGAAAGTTAATACTTATGCTGAACTTGCCAAAAATCAAATACTTGTTACAGCAAGATGCATGTCCGACGGGGATTTTCATATCTTTGCAACCTTTACTGGTATCTTTCAGAACTGGGATCTAACCTGAGACATTTAGTAAGATGCAAAGGTCATTTAAACAAGGCTGTTGCTGACTTGCAGTACTCTGAGCGATTTTACATTCTTAGCTAGGAGGGGTGGGGTGGGGGTGGTGATGGGGAAGACTGTCAGGGACTTACTTGAAAATCACTCTTTCCAGCCCTTTCAGGACTGCAAGCAAAAGCTGTCTGTTTTATGTAAGCTAAAAATTCCTCCATTCTCCTCCATTTAAGCTGAAAATTCAGTTTTAGACTAGAGAGATCAAGATACCAAAGTTTAAAGATTAAATACTATTAAATTCAGAGGTAAAAAAACCCACTTAATTTTTGGAAATCAGGCACGGAAGTCCGAGAATCAGATAAAAATGCTGCAGCTGGGAGAAAAGAAAATAACATTTTTCTGAAAGCAGGATTTCTTTTGAAAATTTTCTGGTGCTTATGGGGATACTTAGAATGTCTCCAGATACAATATAGGTAGGGTAGGAATGGAATAGTCAGAAATTCGCAGAAAGTTTTGAGGCTACATAATAAAACAAAGGCAGGTCACATGGATGTTCACTTCTTGTAGGTGGAACCAGTGCTCCTTTTATTTCTGTTTTAATAGTGGAAGGAGCACTCGGGCTGCGCTTATTTATAATCGTTGATCCTTAACTCCCATCCATATTCTCTGTATTTACACATGCATTCTCCCTCATAATGTGGAGTAGCGATTTTCTTTGTCCTTTAACGACTTGTTTCCTCTTCAGTCATGCTTTCATTCACTTCCTTTTGGCTCTTTCTATTAACTCTAGCCTATTCTAATTCCTGCTTGTTGCTGCTTTTTACCCTGTCTTTCCTTTTCTCCCCGGCCCTTAATTCCTCCCATCATTCTGTTCCTCCTTCCTTCCTGCCTCCTGCCAATGGCTCAGATGGTTTTGAGTGACCAAGATGGGGGAATATTGCATGATGCACGTGGAATGGAGCAGTGCACTGAGAAAGTTATCCCCAGAAGTCAGTACTCCTTTCAGATTTCCCCGCTGCTGGCAAACAGCTACCTTCATGCACTAGGAAGCCTTAGGAATAAGCCCTCAAAAGATGGGGTTCCCTGTGGCACAATCCTGTGGAAGCGAAGTGGGTGCTGTGCAGCTGGAGAGGGCATGAAGCACTAATGTGCACTCGTGTCATGAGGAAACAGAAATATGAACCAAACTGCTTAACCCAGCACCTTATACTTCTGCTGGAGTAACTTGATTTAGTAAGTTAAAATGTCAGTGCTGTGGCTGTAGCACTGCTATTTCCTTTCCCTGCCTTCTCGACGACGACACTCCAGGTTTTTTAGAAACATCCCCCAAAAGAGAGAAGGATCACAAAAAACATGCTCTTAATTGCATGCAGTTTTTAATATTCCTGGGATCTGTTTTGAAGGGTGCATTTGACAGAGAGAAACCCAGCAGCCCCACACTGAATCCTTTGTCCTTCCTGCGGGGTGAAACAGTAGATAGCTTACTGTAAGTGTGGCTGCCTGCCAACCCGTGGCGCAGATTCTTTTTTTAATACTGTAAACTGGCAAGAAATCAAGAATTGCCGTTCTTCCTTTTATTTACTTTCCCTTCTGTATTAAAGAGCTCAGTAAATAAGAGAAAGTTAAATGTTGAGTGAAGGTTTCAAACTGATTAATCATTAAATAGCAAAGAGTTATCGGTTCGGGGTGGGGGGGGGATTTGCCCCCTTTCTTCCATTTCTCTTTGGTTGAAACTGGAAATATCAGTTGCTTCATCTGGAATAGATTATCACAGGGAAAAGTCTGTGCAGTTTGAAATGAGGACAGAGCAGAATGCATCCATCATGCATAGTTTAAAATAATCTGCAAGACTGCTTCTGATTTGATCCTTAGATGTACTTCCTCCCGATTTTCTTCAAAACTTGTGTTAATAATGAGTACTCTGTCTCTAGAAAAGGCTTTTTTGTAGAGTGTGCCCCCAGCCTCTGCTTGTAAGTATTTTCTTATTTGAACAACTAAGCTTCCTGAAATAGCTGCTGAGTTTTTTGTTTTGCTGTTATATTTAAAAGTGGTAGAGGGGTGTGGAGTTCCTTCTGCTGCTTCTCAAATCCAAGGCATGCCTTGCAAGCTACTTTGCTTTCACGCTAGAAAGGGAATCGGCGTTGCTGCTTTTCTCATGATTGTGTTGCTAAATTATTGGCAAAATTATCCCCAGGCAAAAAAAAAGATGATGTTGGTATTGATATAGTGCACATTTGAATGATTTATCTTGAGAGAAATATATTTCTGTGTGCATGATGCAGGAGGCCAAATTAAATTTAAAAATTACTGTTGCTGTTAAATACAGAGCTAATGTGAAAAATTAGCCTGCAACAGATTGTTTTAAATCCCAAAGCGTACTGTGGTTCATTCGGAGGTCAATCTTGCTTAAAACATATTAAACATTTAATAATATCAATGTATATCTGTTGCTGACTTGATGAACCTACCATGTAGGTCATGTATGTACAGCTTTATTAAAGGCATTGTTGAAAGAAAATGTGGATTCACGTTTTGTTTCTTTTATACTTCTTGGCTAATTGGAAATTAAGCTTTCTGGAAGTGATAAGGAATAGTTTTGCTTTAAAAGCAGTGGACTGTGACTGAAGAAATCTGGATTTGATCTGCCAGATTTCTTGAAATAACTGGCTCAAGTCATTAGTTGTTTTGGGGGTTTTCTTTTGTTTGTTTGTTTTTTTCCCCTCTGAGTTCTTCATTTGTAAAATGGAGATAATCCTGTTCTCTTACCAGATGGCAGTATGTTATAGATAAATTAATGAATGTTTGTGGGACAAAGCAGTAGCACTTAATGGGTTCAGCATAAGTATTCACATTAATGATTCATGTTAAAGAATGATTGAAAAACTGCATTAACTCGAAAGTTGGGAGTGTGCTGTCCCAGAGGCAGAGGCTTAGTTTTCAGTCTGCAATGCCCAAATGACGGACACAAGAAATATTTATTCAGGAAATTTAGTAGTTTACAAGTTTCCTTCCTTTGGTTCCTTCCTTCCTTTAGCTAGAAAGAATTTTTTTTTTTCAGACTCTGCTGGACAAGTCTGGATTTCTGAAGTAAATTTTCTTTGAATGTAAAAGGAATAGGCACATTTTTGTGGACATTTGTGCAAGTAACTTGCCACAAAGATTAATGAGTAAATAAACTATTTAAAGATGATTAAATTCGAGAGATGATCCAAAGAAATGAGAGCAACTTTTCTAAGCAATTACTAAAAAACCCCAACCCTCTCCTGCAAAAGCACAGATCGGAAAATATCCCATCTCACTTATAGCCATCAGAAATCTTCCCCCCGTTCTCGTTTTTCTTTTGAATCTATATCTTGAGCTTGTTCAAGATATGTAGGAAAGTTTTCTTGCAAAATGACAGGTAGAACTATCACAAACTTGTTACTATTTTAGGGGTGTTGGATAAGATGCATAATTATCTTGAATACAGTTTCGGTTTTGCTGCCTTTTCAATGTAGCAAGCTACAGGGAAAATACAAATTCAGTCTTCAAGGATCCCCGACATCAAAGGGAGAAATAGGTAGGTAACAAATCTACTTCCACTTGTGTTTTGCAGTCTTTATTTTTTATAAACGTGGTTGTTTATTTTAAGTGTAAGTGGCATTAGTTCATCCCTATTTTGTTATCCATGTTGAGGGAAAATAAAGAAGTATTCTGCACAGAGTTGGAGTTATGTGGCCATGTGACTTGAGAAGAGTCTACTAATATGTGATTCTCCTTTGAAACTGTGAGCAGATTATCTTCAATAACTAGCAGATTTCTGTATATATTTTTAAAATGCAGGAATAAGTTCTTGATATAACTATTACAGTGGCTTTATTTAATAAAAAACAGTGCACTGCAGTAGCATTTCAGAGTTACTCTTGCCATGTTCGGACAGTTCTCTTGTGGATCTCAAAAGCTCGGGTTTTTTGCTCCTTTAACTATATATTTGGAAGAAACAGAAAGTGGTTTTATCACTTGCTTCCTACTGACATACTCGGTTCTTACAGTAACAATTTTCCTTGGCTCTTGCAGCATGTGCCAGGAGATTGCAGATCCTGTGTCTGTACTTAAGACTTGATACCTCAGAAACTGCCTTTTATCCGAAATGCCGGTAAGGCAATTACCATGAGTCAGATGAACCCTCCACTCCAGGTTCCTTGTTATGGGTCAGGCCAGAGCAAGACCTTTTCTGGTCAGGGAGCCAGTCTGTGAATTAATGTCAGTGAGAATTACGGGTAAAATCCCCAGCCATGGCTAGTGTCCAAAATCAGTAGCAAGACTGGTAATTTAAATGTCTGCCGCTCCTGGACAAAAATAAGCTGCTTGCATCTCGCTCTTTCTCTCGTCCTAACAAGACTGTTACGGATTTGTCCAAGTAAAACCAAGAGAATAAGTTCGAGGAGGAGAAAAAAGTGTGTCTTCCTCCTTCGCTTCAGTAATTTCATGTTTGTCCATGTTTATTTCCCCAGCTCCTTAAACTGGAGGAAGGATGTCCCACTGGTCATCTCTCAGCAGGTCACGGCATAAGCTGCTCCCTGTTTTATCCCTCTGATGAGCCCATATATCACTCGCTGCATTCACTCTTTCCTTTGCCAGGTCACTCTTGGTTTTCTCCTCTTAAACAGGGCTCAGAACAAGCCCAGTTCTGGCCAGCTCCTCACTCCCTCTCCAGAGCTGGGAGCTGCTGGGCAGAGTGACACTTGCAGCCTCGCGACCTCCGTGGCTGCCTGGTCTCCGCTGTGGCACCTGCGGCAGTATCGGCCACAAAGGGATTTTCTTTATTGCATTAAGCTTGCAGAGAGAAGATTTAGTAGGTGTGTCGCAGTGCCATTAGCCTCCTGTGACCCAGTGTCTCAGCAAATCCTTCTGTGGCTGTGAAGAATTTGTTTTTGTTTGAGCAAATTCATCTTCATTAGAGCCATTTTGAGGGAAACTGTTCTCTGTACCCACGGTGCCATCTTCTTAATTCTAGGTGGCTGGACCTACTGCTGGTATTTGAATCATTATGCCAGTCTTGAGTTACATCCCATCTGGCAGTGGGAAATTCAAAAATACAATTAATTTGGTTTCTTTATATCATATGGTTGTGAAACCCTTTCTAACATACTTTCACACAGAAACAGAAGTTTTATTCTTGTGGTAATAATGTTCATAAAAAAATGTTTTGGTGTGCTTAGTGCAAAATAACATTTCAACTTTTGGAGGACAACCACAAAATCTATTAAAAAAAAAAATGTTGGCAAACACATAAGGCAAAGGAAATCTATCAAAGTTTGTTGATGTTTGTCTGCAGTGCAGACCAGTTAACAAATTCTTTCCCTACGCAAATGAGCAGCATCTTGTCACAACTCTTCAAAATCTTTAAATAACTTAAAGGCTCTTTTCTTTGATGTGAAGTTCACTTTGCAACACCTTGGTGCCAGGGATGGTAGTTAATTATTATCTTTATTACAGGTGTGGCCTTATTTAAATATCTGCGTAAAATGTCTCATCTGTGGCACGCTGATACTGCTTGAGCATTGCAAACCTGTTGTACATGAGCCGCCTTCAGCTGGGGCGTGTTCAAAGTGAAGAACAGAAAATGTTTTACCATCCTTCAGATCCTAAATGGAGGTCTGCTGAAATGTCATTGGAAAAGTTGGAAGAGTCTAGGCCTAGCTTGGGGAAAAAAGTAAACAAAATAGGATTTTTAGGTGAGGTGCAAGTAGGATTTGCCTGTACAAGAAGAAAAATGAGACCTGCTAGTTTAGATCAGCAGGTTGCCTCTTGCCGAATTCCGGATGACAATGACTAGAAGTGACTTGGTCTGAGTCTTCTGGTGTGAAAATCCCTGTTTCAGCTGTGACTGCAGGGTATTTTTTGCGGGGGGGATTGCTAAATCGTAGAGTCATAGAATGGTTTGGCTTGGAAGCAGCCTTAAAGATCATCTAGTCCCCTGCCCTGGACAGGGAGACCTTTCACTGACCAGGTTGCTCAAAGCCCCATCCAACCTGGCCATGAACACTGCCAGATATGGGGCATCCACCGCTCTCTGGGCAACCTGTGCCAGGGCCTCACCACACTCAGAGTAAAGATTTTTTTCCTAATATACCATCGTGCCTGTGTAATTGGATTCCAAACACAAGAGAGCTTTCTAGTTTCTTTGGAAAAATGATCAGAGGAAGGAATATCAATGTCTCTGGTAGATGGATGCACTGCAGTAATACCTGCTGCCCATTAGTGAGGTCTGAGGTCCAGCCACTGCCTTTGCTTTAAGGTGTTCACAGACCTTTCATAGACTTGACATGCATTAGCTATTGGATAAAATGTGAACCCTAAGTGAAAGGATGTACTGCTAAGATAACCTTTAATTCCCAGATATGGGAAGGGTTTAAGACCTGTTCCCTGCATTTTTAATTTATTTTTTTTCTTAGAGCAAGTGTAAAAAGTTTTCCAATTAGCTTGGAAAATTTTGGGGGGTGGGGGGGGTCTTACTCTAAAGTTTCCATTCTCCTTGTACATTGCTTAGGAAGAATAAGCACATCATTTTTTGGCTCTGGATGCCTGTTGATGGAATTTTATGCTGTTTAACTGAGATAATAAAAGGGTCAGATAATTCTGTGAATTGTTAAGTATCATTTCGTCTTTCCTACAGTGACTGTGGTCCCTGGGGTTGAAGAATGGTGATTGTTATGGTTCTTTTACCATCTGGCAATGTGACAAGAATACCCACTCTTGTGTTGCTCTACATGATGAAAAAATAGATAAATAAGTAGGATTTATGAGTTTTCTTTGCAAGGCTTTTCCATGGGGCAATTGATTTTATTTTAGTCTGTACAAGACAGACCAAGAGAAGGAAAAAAAAGATTGTATTTCTCTCTCTTGCTTTCCCAAGTCTGGTGCAAATAAAAGAAGATTGTGTACTTACAGATCTTTAAAATGCCTTAACAGCTTTTCTTTGGCTTTCTGAAGAGAAGATTCTGTTAGTTCTGAAGAAGGAATTTTTTTTTTTTTCAGTAATTTTGAATGCCCTTGGGCCCTCTTACGCAGAACTCTGTAATTCTTCGTGACAAGCACCTTGCACAAGGCTTTTTGGGGTGGGAACCTTTCTTTTTAATTAGGTTGCAGATAAAGGTTCAGCTCAGTCATGTTAATGGTGGAAGTTTCTTTAGTGACTTTTCCCATCAATTGTATACTTTGTGTCAAGGTCAAAAGTATCACTGTTCTTCAAAAATACTTCCATAACCTTTTGTTTAAGTAAGCAGTAGTCTCCTTTGGAAAAGGCTTATACAAAAGATTAAATTGGTAGAATCAGGAATTCAAGATCAATCAAAAGGCTTTTTGTACATGTGAAGACATTCCATTTAATACTAAGCTGATGTTTTCCACTTTGTGTGATTAGGCAAATGCAAAATTAAGTAACAGAAGTCAAGATCAGACACATTTTGGAGATTTGTTTGTTTTTAAAGTGTATTGCTCTTTCTAGGAGATTATACTTCAGGTAAATATTAGATCTGTCTGTAAACTGGAAAATCAACTTCTCATGTTACTTAAAAGGTGCCTTTGTAGTAAAGGCAATATAATAGCATTAAAATAGTGTTTTCCATGAAGAGAAATGCAATGTCATGCTATATTTAACTACTTTGTAAGAGCCAAGCTGTTGTGATGAGAAAATTTCAATAAAGTTTGTAATATTAAAATATATTTTTCAAGTCTACAACCTTCTTTGGCATTTATCACGTGGAATTATATACTGGTTGCCTTCTTGAAAGAAGGCTTAGAACTGTGTCTTTAATAATTTTCAAAATATGAATATAATTATAGGTTTCTCATTATAACAAAGATACCAGTTGTGGTTTTTTTAGTGTAGAGATGGTTAAAAGCTGGTATACTGGTCATCACACATCAACATATTTGTATATTTGCGAGCTAAAAAGTACCTTTTTGTTGCATGAAAGATAACCCAAGTAAAAATTCCTTAGAAATGTGCAGGTGAAAATTTCTTCATGTCCACAGCTTTATGCCTAAAGGCCTAATTCTGTAGTTGTACCCTGAGAGCACTGAGCAGACTAGGATGTAACTGAGAAGATGCTTCAGGACCGATCCTGTAGCAAGACCCGGCTCAGCCTCGGTCACCTTTTGGGGCATGGCATATCCCGAAGGGCAGCTGCTGGATGGAGGAGGGTCACTGGTTCAGGAGAGTGGTTAGACTTCCAGAGCAAGGGTGTGTTTTGTGGGGCACAGGTGTATCTGCATGAGCGTTTTGGTGTGGGTTAGGAGTGTTCTTCTGAAGCAAGTCCGCTCATTGTCCCCGCTTCCTGCCGACGTGCGCGCATTGCCGCGCGGGCTCCGAGCGCGCGGGCGGGTTTCGTTTTGGGTGCTGCTAAACCAGAAGATGTTTCCACCTGGGAGTACCCGTTCAGTCAGCAGGACCAGTCTGGTTCTAGCTGAAAGTGAAACCATCCGATCGAGGTGTGGACGCTTGTCCTCGAGATAAACCCCTGCGGAGCTGCGCTGCGGGCTGTTGTTACAGCCTGACTGCTGTCACTGTCCCTGTCTTGGCCAGGGACTAACAGCAGGTGCCTAGAGAAGACAGTAAAAGTGCAAGCACATAGTAGTGCTTTCCCAGTGTATTTTCCCAGCTTTCAGCAATCTGCATCTCACAAACTTCCTGAAGCAGAGATGGTATCTTTGGTTTAATAGCTCGTGATAGCTTTTTCTTCCATTAGTTTGTCTTATTGTTTGTAAAACCACGTGCATTTTTATCATCCACAATATCCTGTGCTATGAGTCCTAAGGTAGAATAATGTATGTGTTAAGAAGTACCTTTTTTGTTTATTTTGAATTTGCTACCTGATAATTTCATTTGATGCTCCTTTGTTCTCATCTTGTAAGAGACAAATGATTCCTTACCCACTGCCTTTATGGTGTTCCATTTATCACGGATCTCTTTGATACTACCTTGATTGTTTGTCTTCCAGGCTGGAAAATCCATGTCTATTTAGTTCCTTGATCAGAACCCATTTCATACCTTTGATCATCCTTGTTCTCCTCTCTGCCTTCCCTTGTTCTTTTGTGTCTTTCTGAGACTGGAGGACTGCATGCAAGCTAGATAACTTATTCAGTGTGCAGCATCTGTTGTTTGAAGGCTTGAGGGTGTGTTTTGTGGTGGTCTACGTTTCCCATAATTTTTAACAGTATTTGCTTTTTTTTTTTGACTGCTGCTGAAACTAAATTGTCATTTTTTTATATATGTTTCTGCTGAGGACAAGATCCTTCCCTGTAGTGGTAACAGCTCATCCAGAGCCCATACTGTATTCATAGGGTAGGAGTTGTTTTCCTCCCCACCCATCCTCCTCACCATTCCCTACAATTCTTTATACCTGCCAACACTGAGCTTTGTCTTCATTGTAAAATTCAGTCCTTTGCTATGTGAGATCAGTTGCAGTTCTCTCAGTAAGTCTCCATTTGTATTGCTGTGAGTAACTTGGTATCAGTAGGGCACTCTCCCTGTACACCATTCTTCCCTCTTTTCCAACCCATTTATCCAGCTGTGTCCTGCAAAACTCCTGTGGAACACTGGTAGTGACCTATTTTCATAGAGAAATGGAATATTTAATACTGTCTTTTCTTTCCCATCTTTTACCAAGTTATGTATTAGTTTGGAGATCAAATGAGTGGGTTGATCCGGTCATGTTTGTAATTCTCTAGCAGTGCTAATGGATTTGTGAGGCAATTGTTCAAATGCCATGTGGACTCTTCCCCAGCATGTGCTATCTAGCTCTCTGTTCTTTGTAACAGTTCCTATCAATTTGCTCAATGCGTATGTCAAATTAATTGTTTTGTAGTTTTCCGGATCCTCCTGAGAGGCCTGTTAGGAGATTGGCAATGTGTTTGCTATCTCACACTTCTCTGGTACAGAGATGGGTCTAAATAAGATTAACGTGAGCTGTAATAGCTCAGCTGTGTGTACGTGAGTTCCTGCAAAAGTTGAGGGAGCACCATCTCACACGTGTGATCTGTTACCATTTGTTTTGCCCATATTTCTCTGCTGACTTCTATCACTGATGCTTAAATTTCAGGATGATTCTCAACTCATAGGCGTAAAAACCTACTCCAGTCAGGGGATCATCTGCCTAGCTTCTTCCATAGCATGCACAGAGGGAAAACATGTTTTAGTTTTGTTGTTGTTCGTAGTTTTTTTTTTTTTGATTTGGTTTAGTTCTGTTTCTTCTTCAGCCTTTTTAGCTCTATGTAGATTTATAGGCAGATGTGTGCCAGGGTTTCTTTTCAGACAGAAATAGATTATCCAAAGACAGAAGGGATAGACTTTTCTCCTTTGGGACAGTCCATCAGCTTCCTGTTCCCCTTAACCCCAGGCAACAAAAAGGGACCAGTGCAAAACTCAAGTCCCTGAGTGAACCTCCTTTAGCGATGCACTGGTGAGGTGGAGGAACTTTATAAACTCTCGAGTTGTGTGGGCATTTTTTGTTATTCATTGCTGTTTATTTTGAATGGGTTGTTTGGTTTTCTGGTTTTTTTTTTTGGTGGTTGTGCTTGATTGGCTTTTTGGGGTGGTTTTGTTATTTTTGTTTTGTGTTAAATCTCTTTAACATTTTCCCTAAAGACAGCTAGGAAACTAAACATGGCAGTTATCTTAGTGCAACTTTATGATTTCATAATTAAAGTCACAATGGCAGGAAATGCAGAAGTTTAGGTTTCAGTAGCAATATTGGCCACATATGGACTGTTTTAACTTCCTGCCTTTCATAATCAATTCTTATTTACGTACTTTGTGACCTACATTAAGAACCAAGAGTCTGGCAAAACGTGATGATTTTTATCCTAATGACGCTCCTGGGAAGTTGTGGGGAGAATAAATTTTTTGGTTAAGAATTCAAGCACAAGAAGTTTAAGTGATTTGCTGTATTTTGTGTATGAAGCTGATGGAACTTGGGACTGAATGCAGACTTCTGAGTCCCACCCCAAGGTTAACATGCTTGGTGTTGCTTCCAATAATGTTTAGCGACTTTGCTGAGATTCTCTGTAAGAAACCTCCCTGTAAGCAAGGGAGAGCGAAGAGGAGAATAAAGGTGTTTGGGTTATGAACAACTCTCCAAGGAGACCTGAAGGTTGAAGAAAGGGTTGACACTGTGAATTCCCTGGCAGACAAGGGTGTGGGCATGTCTTGAGAGAGGTCGAAATTATCTACGGGGAGACAGCAGGTTACTTGCAGATAACTGTGGAGCTGTGTGAAGGGGACCAGGTAAAAATGTGCTGCTCTGTTGTACACAAGGTCATTTCAAACTATGCTAATAAGTTAGAGATCATACACTGCAGGAAAGCAGGATATGAAACCCCTTAACGTGCCCTGGCATGGACAAAAAGGGAGGGAAAATAAATGGGTTTGAAGCACATTTTTGGTTCTGTTTTCAGCTAGCTTATGTAGAGGAGGCCTGTTGGGAATCTGCATGATGGGAATTTGAGTTGTACTGCTCTTCACTAACACAGCTGACAGGGCAGAAGAACCTGAAAGCAGGGAGATTTGTGACAAACCTAGAGCTGAAGAGTGAGGCAGAGGATCACTTGAAGACTGGGTTTGAGGCTGAAATCTTCAAAGTTCAGAGGCTATGGAAGAACTAAGGTTAACTTCACCAAAGCCACTTGAATTTGTGAGGGTTGGACACAAGAGGCAACAACTAAAGAAACTGAAGTTGCAGACCAAGGATCTTGGCAGATACTTGTAAGGAGGGTGTTTGTGCAATGGGCATGAGGCATGAATGTACTCATCAGCCTAGACAAGAGAAGTGCTGGTCCTTCAGGAGGTGCTTGCAGACGTGCACAGCTATTTGAAGTCTCAGAAATTAATTGAACATTTTAATTTTTGTTTAGTTAATAGGTAATTCCTGCACTGTGTCAGTGTCAATGGTTAATTACTTGCACATTTCATTAGGAAAGCAAAAGGAGATTGTGCCTGGTCCTTGGCATGATCTGGTTGGTGTTGGCTGTCATGCTGTGCTGAAGTCAGTATTGCTCTTCTGCCTTAATATATTGTTAATACTGCATATGGGTCTGCCGTGGCTGGGATATTCAAGTCACGGTGGGATTTTTTTTTTCTTTTTACAGTTGTCCTATAGTTCTAACTCGGCAGTGAGTCTGTGGTCCACAGAGCTGTTCTTTTTCTGTCTTCTGTCATTTTCAAGTAACCTCAAGTGTGACTCCTTTATATTATGAATGGTATATATTTCCAGTTGTGATGTAATGGTTTGGCTAGTGGCTGAGATAATGAGCTGAAGGACTCGAGCTGATGATCTCATCTTTCAGCCCGCCAGACACTCTGAATTTTTTTGCTAATCACTGCTCATAATGAATGCTCACTTACCTAGAATATTTCTTGGTACTTCAAAATTTTTCATATCAAGCATGGGGTGAATTTAATAATGAGTCAAATGGGACTTTTTATTATTTGAAAGAATTTTCTTGTACCATTTTAAGGTGGATTATTTCTCTGATTTCTACTGTACTGATACCTCCCTTGATCCCTCCATAACTATAGAGAATTCTTGAGCAGTGAAGACCAGGCATAGTTTTTGATGAGGAAAAAAAAAGGTTTGTTTCTGAGCAGAGTTTACATCTGATTACGCAGACCCTCTCAGTGCACTAAAACTGCTGTATGGCATGTTTCATAGAAGTGATAGTTTAGTAAAGGAGGATCTCATATGACATTGCTTTTCGTCATTGCTACAAAACACTGACGTTCCTCCTTTGCTGAGAGCCACAGCACACAGATTTGTGGAATGAATGCTTATAAAACCAGAGTTTTCAGGTATTTGGGGGGGATTTTTTGTTCATGTTTATTTTTCTGGAGTTGGCTGGAGCAAATTGATTTAACTCTGCAGGTAGTATGTAGATTTTTAGGTATGTTAAAGGTCTATATTCATTCCACGGGTGGATTTTTGACGGAGGCATCCAAGTTCACAATGCAGCTGCTGTGGTCTGCATCTGTAATCCATAGAAGCAGGGGGGTACTGCCAGAGGGTAATTTGCAGGTGCCTTTGTTTCTGTTCTCAATGCACAGATAATGAAGAAGAGAGCAAATATCTTCCCTTCTTTTTTAATTCTGAAGTGCTGTCATCTTTTCAGCAGTGGGGTTTGGCATCCTACCTCCAGAGAGGTTTGCTCAGTCACAGCCTAGTCTGTGTAGGATGCTGTTCTCATACTCTTGTTTTTTCTTGTTAGAGCTTTGATAATGTGACTGTCAGGTTGGCATCTCGCTCTGTTTTGTATCTACAACCAGCAGAGCTTCATTTTTGCATCTCTGTCATGTACTAATGAACTGAGTCTTGAATTCTGCTGTTGCTCCTTGAAAACTAAGTGCCAAATTTGTTTCCACACAAAGCTCCTTCACTCAAGATGTGAAGTAGATTCAGATGTGCTAGCAAATACACTTGGTAAAGTTTGTCTTTCCCTGCTTTCTGGTTACTGATGGAAAAATTCGATTGCAAACCACTTCCTGACTATGCAGACTGCATCCATACAGAGGTTTGGAAGAGCAATAGGGTGGCTTTTTACAATCAGTAAATAATTTCAGTAGCATATGGCACTTGGAAACTTTAAACACTGATAAAATACAAACTTCCAAAAGGTGCCAATATAAAGAGAGATGTTAACTTCCAAGTAATTTTACCCTTGCATTAGCTCAGAAATTTTAATATTCAGGAACAATGTCTCTACTGATTATGTGTTACAGATTGCTTTGTTTGTGATGTGCTCTACAAACCTGGCCATGTGACATTTGTAATGGGACTGGACTCTAATTTTGCTGTTCTTTCTAAAACTGAACATTGAAAACACATTAAAGAAGTGTGCAAATAGCCTTGTTGTTATCAAGTGGCAAGTCTGGTGGCAGTCCATGTTGCTTTTAGAACTGTCTGGGGAGAGGATGACATGGTTTAAGGTCAGTTGTTTAAGGTGGTGTTAGAAGAGTTGGGCTGCAGAACATAGAAAGATCCTTTGCTAATAGGGTTGTTGATCCATATCAGGGGCTACATCCTCAATGCTGCTTCACTACTTCATTGGAAACCAAGTGCTGATCTTTTGGGATATAGCACGTTGCCTGTTTTTACCTCCTTACACATAAGCTGCTTATATTTGTTGTAGCTAAATTAGCAGATGAGTTCAGCCTGCCCTTTGTAGTCACCCACCACCTACCTAGACATACTCCCAATTAATTGAGATGCAAGGGTGGAGTAATTCTCTCCTTACGCTGCTTGCGCTTCTGACTGATTATGTTTCTGTAATTATTTACAATTATATGAAAATTAAACAGCGTGAGAGGCCTGAACTCACATAATACAGTCAGTGCATTGGACCCAGGAACCAGCCATAAGGCAATTATTCAGCTCTTGGATGAAGAACTGTGATTTCTCTTCCTAGATCTCAGTACCGGGGTAGGAATGATTATGGCATAATGAAAGAGCAAAAGTTTGCCTCTTGGCTTGTAGCTGATGAGGTTTTAATGTACCCCTTTGATAGGCAGAGGAACAGAAAGCTTTATAATTTTGACGGTGGACTTTTATCAGATTTTATATAAGGTATGGCAGGATAGAGTTACCTCTAGTGGGAGAGAACTGGGCTTGGTTACTTGAAAGGTCTCTCCCTTTGCATTTTCTGTTTCTGTCTAGAGGAAAAAGTTGCCTGTGTGAGGAAGGTTGGTGTTGTCAACAGAGAAAGCCTATGAGAGGGGAGCTCTTCTTTTGCAGAGAAAAATGGAAGTTTCTCCACAATTCCCTGTCTGCTCCATATTAATATACATTTGATATAATAAAATAATTCTCATGGTTTTATGGGGGAAAATTATTTTTTCAAATATTTATAAAGGCCATTTGCCATTTAATTATCAAAATATTCCGCTTACATTAGTCTGTAACTCACAGTCGCAATACTCAGTCAAGAAAGATTTGCCAGTGCAGAGAAGGAGCAC
The DNA here is from genome assembly GCA_013399195.1 of Dicrurus megarhynchus. Lineage (NCBI taxonomy): Eukaryota > Metazoa > Chordata > Aves > Passeriformes > Dicruridae > Dicrurus > Dicrurus megarhynchus. Next base: position 715,691 of record VXAD01013580.1, on the reverse strand, counting down.
TGAAGTGCTAAAAAATATCTGAGCCAGGTAATAGCCAGTAGAAATAAAGCTTAACTGCACCTTACTTTAAATAACATAGAGTTTGAGACCTTTAAAAATACACTATTCTGTCTTATTTATTTTCCAAGGATTTGTATTTGCTCCTGAGGTTTCTTCCCTTATAGGTCATTGAAAGTTCCTTAGAAGTGTTTTTAGGTTTGCTATGCTTAATTCGGATATAAATCTCAATGGGGAAAAACAGTGCTTCTAGTCTAATAGTGATATCCCCCACAAATGGAAATTTTATTACTGACCTTAAGGGGCTTTGGCTTTATTCATCTGTTTATTATACTTCCCAAATTCACTTCTTATTTCATTTACAGGGATCAATTAGGAGCTGAATTTTGTCTTGAAATAAGAAAAAAAATAAAATATTTTGAGTGCTCCTAGGTGTCACTTTGTTTGTTTATGTTATGTGTATCCTTACATATTCATATATATTTTATAGTAATTTAGATAGTTTCGTAAATAAAATATAAAAACACATTTGAAATTATATAAAACTTCAAATGATATAAAACAGTCATGCATTTAAGAGTAGTGAATAAACAGTTGTATTTGTCAAGTAAAGGGAGGATATATGATGTGATACTGCTGTGTATGTAAAAGATATTTTAAAACTTTTAAGTAGCATTTGCACTGTTTTGATTTCAGTAGAAGGTCAAATGAGTTTTAAAAGAAGTTCATAGTATTTATCAAAATGTTGATCTTTCTAATGGAATGCATTTGTGTAGTTTGTAATACCCATTCTTTGTTCCACTGAATATTATATTGAAAAGGATAAAATGCAAATGCATAAAGAAAGCACACAGTCGAAATGGTGGGAAATATTGCTATTTGGGTAAACTAAGAAAATATTTGCATTCTCCACTTGCCAAACATCACCCTTTTACCAAAAAAGACGAAAACATACTTTCTGAGTCATTGTACTGCAGTTGCTAATGTAACATTTTCCATTAAAAGTGTTTAACAGTGAACGTAGGAGCTATGAAAGTTTTTACCAAGAAAAGAACATCACATAAGGGTTAATGAAATCATGGATAAAATGTTAGTTCGTAATGCTCTCTATAGAATACAGATACCCTCTGATATGAGAAAAAAATAACTGAAAGTTAATCTTGAACTTCGTCTGAATAAAAATGCAGCTTTGCTCCTTATCACTTTGGTAAAAGCTTTTTAACAGAATCCGAATTCTTTTCTTTTTTTCCTTCGTGTAGCAGAGGGAGCTCAGGTTATACTTGGAGACTGAATTAATTTTTCATGGCAAAAGCTAAAGTTGAAATAAATATTTTGAAAAATGAAGAACCAACCAACCTTGGGTTATGTCTGAGATGTTTTAGGGTATCCTGTTTTGTTTTGGGTTCAGGTTTTGCCATGTAGCCGAGTCTTGTCTCTTCCAAGTCATATTCGCTCTTACTTATTGACTGTGATGAAAGACACGAAAGCTCAATATGCTTCCACATGAGAACTTGCTTGCAAAATAAGAGCAGTCTTTGGCCAGAGTCTGAGCCCCAGCTGTTAAGTCTTATCTAAGCTCGTTGGGGGAAAAATCTGGAGGTCAGTTTTCAAAATACAACGAACCCATAAGTAAGCTTATTAGTTACTTGTATTTTAACCTTTTGGAGTAGACACACATTTTGGGGAGGATTGGCTTCTTAGGAGCTCCTCTTAAAACTTCCTCAGCAATATAAAGGTGTAGAAAGACACTGTGTTTTATGGCCGTATTAAATACTTCACTTGCAAAAAAAAAACCACAGAGATAAAATACCAACCCAACATAATGTTTTCACGTCATTTGGTCCCCACATGTATGTAGGCATACAGATACTGCTGGTTTTCTGGCTAGTATTTCTAATGTGCTTTTAAAAATGGAATATAAATACTGGAGTATTTTCATTTTTCATGCTGTTTCCTGTATCTAATNGGGGGGGGTAGGTGGGGGTTAGTTGCATTTCCTTAAGCATTGTTAACTATGTGTTTAAATGTTGGAACTGGGCCAAGAAATTCCACCTCATAATTACATTTGTGGTTTAGTGGCAGAACATAATACCACTGCCTTAACAGCAGATAGGGGAGAAAACACAAAACAACCCTCTTGTCAGTCTGTGAAGCACAGGCCTCAGGGATAAAGACCTGGTTTTGGATACAAAAATCACATTCCTAAATTTATTTTCAGTGCTTAAGGGAGATAATAGAACAAATGGTTGATTATTAAAGTAATTTTATGAAATGTTGTTTGGAATATCTTCATTCTGGGTTATACAGTAATATATTAGATTAATAATAATGAGAAGGAGGCTGTGTTGCAGTAGGTCAAGTTGTTGACTTTCAGATTAGTTCTCTTCTGCTTAGACAAAAAAGTAGCATCATTACGAACGCTGGGAAATGTGTGTTCAGAGTAGTACTCTTGAAACCCTGATACGAATATTATATATAATATTAGTATCCTTTATTTCTTTGCATTTAATATCTGGACGTGGTAATTCATTACACTCTGTGTCTCTAGCTCAGCAGCTGTAGGGAACACAGAACATCAAGCCACCAAAAGGAGTTTTCCTGCATTTAGTGTGTTAGCAGCTGCCACACCACATTCATTAGGAGCCTCCCAGCTGTTGTGCCAGAGGGGGAGCTTCCAGAGATGTTGTGATCTCACTCACCTGAAAGTCAGATTACTTCTCTGGCGTGTTCTGGAGCCAGCAAAGATAATGCATTCGTAATAGAATACGGAGAGCTGTACCAAAGCAAGAAGTTAAATAAATCCCCTGGTATATATTGATTGCACAAGTTGACTGTTTGTGGATGGAGCAGCTCCATCCATGGAAATCTGAGGGAATTAGTAGCCATTCCTAATTCTACAAACCAAAACCTACAAATAAGAAGGGGTCTTCCTGTCCCAGTGTGTTCCTGTTGCAAGAGCCCAAGATGCAGCAGGAGCTCAGTGTTGATGGAAAGAGCAGACGACGAGTTCTGCACACAGATTTATTTTACTGGGCTTGTCTGATGAGCTCATCTCAGGTAGGACAGTTCCCTCTTCTGTCCAGGCATTAGAAAGTATCCATTAGATACTTTTAAAGTGCCTATTAGAAACTAAGTTTTCAGGGGCCTATGCTAACTTTATTAACGTGTGATTAAACAAATCATTGCTCACGTCAGTCTCTATCAGAATTAATGAAAAAAGAACTATGAACTTAATGCCAGCTGTTAATGTTTTTAGGATTATGTTGTTTTCACACCTTAGGCAGGTCTTTACCTTTGTGTTGCTACAGCAACAGTATTTATCACAGTTGCATCCAAGGATGGATTCTTAGGATCTAGATTTTCAGGATATCCAGACACCTGTAGATGACAACAGTCCTGGTCAAATTTTTTTATAAGCTATATAAGCAGAGTGGATGGGCTTATGAGTGGTTAGGTGTCTAACCCACTTAGACTTTTTTATTCCCTATATGTGCATTTTAAGGTACTGAAAATACTTGAAAATCCAGCCGTAGAGGCCACATGGAAGCAATTAAACTTTCCAACCAATATTTGTTACATACTTTACTTTTGACAAGGAGCAGTGTCAGTCTTTGTACCTCCTGAACTCTTTGGCCTTGCTTTGGGAGATGGGCTAGAATATTCTCTCTCCATGTGAAATGTATTTTTATAACAACAACGTGAATTTACTCGGGAAAGCACAAGTTGCTGTTGGATTTGAGGCATAGTTACCCCAGTCTGGGCTTAATTCAGCATGTAATTAAACACATTTTTAACTTTAAGCATATGAATAGTTCTAATTAAATTAATGGGTCTCAGTGCAGTTGCGTGATTCTGCCTGCCTGAAACAGACTGTGGGATTAGGACCTTCATTTAAAGATTGCGCTTTACAGAGTGCCAGAGTTCATCCCTGCTCTTACTAGAAACGTTAGACTATTGTAACATCTGACAAACAATATTCCTGTTACAGAAAAAGATAAATGCCAGCTTTTTGTAGCTTTTCTGAAGAATTTTACCTATTGGTTTATACAGAGGTTTGGGAAAGCAGCACTGATAAGTAATAACGAATGTGGTTTTGTGGTTTCCAGTCTGCCACATCAATGCTCTGCAAATGAGTTTGGTTTGCAGCAGGCACTGCATATTGTAAGCTGTTTCTGAGGCAATATTTAAATGTACTTCCCTGGCAGCACAGAAATATAAATAAACATGCGGTGTTAACTTGTAATATTATTAATCTGAGTGAACTTCAAAAGTATCTTACCAAAACTGCAGTGTTATTTTTGTTGGATTTCAAAGGAGATGTGCTGTACTGATAGCAATGTTTTATCAATCGCACAACGAAATCAAAGTGGAAACAGCGTTTGAAAAAGCCTTGTAGAGTTTTGTACTGATGTGCTAATCCATTCAAATTTTATTGTTAGCATCTGTACTGAGTGATTGGAAGAATTACCACATTAGGGGCCCTTGAGACAAGTATTATTTACATTTGTGTCAATGAATTTGATAAATACATTTTAAAATTTAGGGAATTGTGTGGTTAAGCTATTAATAAAAGTTAAACAATATTAAATGTGAGAATATTATATTACTGCTTATCCTTGTTGTTATTGCTATTATTATTATTGTTGTTGTCATTGTTATCATCATAATTGTTATTAACATTATTATTATTATTATTGTTATTATTAAGATAATATTCCAGATAAACATCCCCATGTTGTTTAGCTACAGCTTCTGCATTTATTAAATGATAATGATATTTGTGAAGAGCAAGGAAGAGTACATTATAAATTAATGAGCAGATAGATGATGTCCTTCCTCCATTTCAACCAGCTCATAGATTCGCTCTTGAGGTCTCTCAGAGCTGTATCTTTGCTGCTGATACAGTTTTCCTGGTGTGTCAGGGAGTTTGTGGCAAACTATTCTAATAGAATTTCCCTACACATGGTGGCAGTGTGGAAGATCTCACCACACAGAAACAATACTTGCTCTATTTGCTTTTTGTTTGATAAGCCGCAGTGTAAAGAAGCAGCCTTTTTTTTTGTTGTTGTTTTGGGGCTGGCATTTTTGTGTTCATGCTCACTGATGAATAAGGTGCCTGTTGTTTGTGTGTATTTGTAGCATGCAAATATAACTCTGCTGTCACACTTAAAAGAGGTTGTTTGTATGTCACTGTGATGTTTTTAGTTAGCAGTCCTACCTGACTGGGTAAGTTAGGCTTGGAGTGATTAACTTCATAAACATTTTAAGTGTGTGTGTACTTCAGCCACAAGTGTATTCAAGAATTACAGAGTACTGAAAGTCACACACACTGGGTAGAATGCAGGATTTCCACACTACTGTTCTGCAGAGTGGCATTGCGTTCACAACATTTGCAGTGCATTAAGAAAAGTGCTTAACTGAATAAAATTAATTTTAAAAGCTGTCAGAAATGACCAGATATTTTCCTGTTTTTCTCCACCACTTCTGAGTGTCTTAAAGACCTACCTTGCTGACATTTTTAAATAAAGCAAAGGTATTCAGTGGAGAAAATGCTAATTTATGCTATTTGTGCTTTATGTAGGAAAGGGTATCTCTTTCAAAAGGTTACATTCACCAAAATCCTTACAACATGAAGGGTTTTTTGTGTTGCTTCCTGGGGTGAAGGCACCCCAGGAAGGGGGGACCCCAGGAGGCAGCTGTGCAGCTGTTGCCAGCTGTATGTTTGGGCAGCACCAAGATAAGGGGACCTGCACCCCACCATCAGTCTTTTTATCAGTAAAGTCATGGCTGGCCAGAAATAATTGCCTAAAATACAACAGCACATGAACCAAAACCTAGATGGATTTCATAAACAGTTAGAACAGTTACAGTGGTGTTTCTGCATTTCTTTTGGATTTTTTTTCTGTTACTAAAAGTCTATTGATGCATTTGATGCATATTTTGAAAATAAGCCCTTTAAAGAGAAAATGACCATGGCAAGATTAAAACACTAAAGACTTGTACTGCTCAGTGGACTCGTCCCTTTGAGAGACATATCCTAATAAGAGCTGTCCAATTAAGAAATTTTATGCGGTTTGCAGAAAGACTGGTTCATTTCATTTTATTTTCAATAGAAAAATGAATGTATTTCTGTGGTGTGTTTTATACAAGGATGAGCAGACACATGTTCCTTGTCTCAGAAGTCTTCTTTGTGGGTTTGTGAGAGGGCTGTCTGTATAACATTAGAATACAGAAAAATAATGTATTAACAGTGAAGCTTGGTCTCGGTGCAAATATCTACAGAGTAATCATGTTTGCTGCCTACACTGTATTTCCTGTGGTTGTCTGTTAAATTATGATCTCTGTCACGTAGTTTAGAAGTACCAATTGCTTTCATATGGTAATATGGAAAAGAATCATAGTTAAATAAAATGCTTCTTTGGCACTTGCTCTTGGAAACACATGATTGTGTAATTCCTAGGAAATTTGAGTTGTGTCCTTAGGTATTTTAGTTTTTCTCTTTTTCTGCACTGTTGAACATCTCTGTAACTTACTTCTCTCACAGCCCTTTTTAGCTCAGTTAAGATGTAGATCTTTCCTCCTTCCACCCACCCTTGTGTTTCAGGCTACTGAATAATTGAATGTTGTGCAAATGTTTTTGCCTCCCCTCCTCTTTAAGAGTCTTTCAGGCAGAAGCTGGGACAGAAGAGCCCCAGTTTCACAGAGGGAGCCTGACCTTTCCTCCCTTTCCCCCAGCAGATCTGAGAACTGTGCTCACAATAACGTTGGGAAGGAGCTCAGTGACCTGAACTTTTCTTTCCGTGCTTTCTTAAAAATACATTTCTTCTACCTCTCAGCTTCTTAGATCTGTGCTAACCAACTGTATAGCTTTGGTAGTTGTCTTCTGGAGAGAATGGACTTCTCTGGACTGAGAATGTTGAAAGTAGGGCACACCTCGCTCCTGGACAGAACCCTCTGTGTACGTGAAGGAGCAGCGTAGTTAAATACAGCTCTGAGTCCAGGATGGAGAATTACTGAAATAGGTGGCACCAACTTTGAAAATTGGTTTGGGTCTTGGAATTTTCAGCTGTAGGAGTTTGTGAGCCTACTGGTCTTGCCTGCTGGTGTCTTTCAACCATTAGCCCGCAGACCCAGCAGCTTTGTTGTCCCATAGAAAATTATTCTGTAAGCGTTTTGATTACTCTCTCTGGAGAGATTGGAAGCTTCTTCCGTGAATGAGCAGATAGAAATGATGTAACAGATACTTAATTGCCTAAAAGCTTACAGAAGGTTTAGCAAACTACCGAAAATTCAACAGTGAAATAAATAACTGGAAACATTACACTTTGGTGCACCTGTTTTATTTGAACATAAAGTTACTGTTTTGAAGAGTTTATGTCTATAGTTTAAATTGCAATATGTAAAACTGTTTTGTATTAAAAACAAAACAGTACATTCTCACAAACTGGGCATGTTACACCAGAACTTTGACTAAGCAGTGATTCACAGCTATCCTCAAAAAACTGTGTCATGAGAAGTTGTAAAAAAGTATCCTACAAAAGTTTCATTTGGCAAGCAGAAATAGCTCTGCTACATTAAAATTTGTTTCTAAGTTCTGTCTAAAATGTATGTGTAGTGTGTTTGTAGCATATGCTGTAGTTCAACTGTATTTTTAATAGCTTTGTAACTGTTTTTCTCTCTACTTTGCCATATGAATTCTTTTCAGTTTGAAAACTGTTATGCTTGCATTCATCCCAAGAAAGGAATTATTTTGGGAAAGTTGAGAAAAACGTGTTTAAGCATTCTGTGAAAAAAAAAAAAAAAATCATCAGTTTGAGTCCTTAATGGTTGTAGTTGAAAGTTTCAAGGAGTAGAAGAACAAAGTCTCTGGCCTTCCTGCGGCGGGAGGACACGGGATGAAGCACAGCTGTGGGCGTATTAGAGCTTTGGTCCCGGTAAAAGGAAGGTCTCTGGATGCTGTTGTAGGACAAACCCTCACTACACCAATCTTGGTCTCCAGTCCTGAGAATGGGCCAGGACTGGCAAAGGAATTTTTTGTGGCGTGGACTTAACATGAATGAACTTAGGCTACCTGCTTTTGGGCTGTGAGTTGTGAGGAGAGACTCCCTCACCAAGATGATTTCTTCTTTTGTGTGCCACTGTACAAGGCTGTAGGAAAAACCTTCCAAGAATCCAAGGAAAATCATGTCCAGTGGTCATGAATAATTAAATCTGTAGCTTCTGAATCACCTGGGTTTCTTGATTTTTCTTCTCTTTTTTTAAGTTTTTTGGATGTTTTCTAAGGCCCCTCTTTTAATACACTCTGCAGTCAGGAATAGTGATGTTAATTTCCATGGGAATTTCCCCCTTCAAGGTTCCTCTGAAAGCTGATGTCCTTCACAGCGTCCCTGGGCACCCCAGTGGTGCCATGAGAACCAGTGTAGGAGTACACACCACAGTTTGCCCATGCTGTTGATGAAGCTTAAGCAGAAAAGCCCAGGAAAAACACACAGATGTGAGGAGTTGCTGTGACACCTGATGGCTTTAGCTCGGGTCTGCTGTCAGCCCATTTCTGTTTGATGCTTTCAGTGTACTTGGGGAGCGGGGGTGGGAGATAAAGTGTGGCTAGCTGGAAATAGGCTGCATAGGGGAGAAGACTATATTGCAGGAGTGATTGCTTTCTAAATAAAGAATTTCTGTCTCTCTTGAGAGAAATCAGGAAAAGGACCATAAAGTTCCTGTTGTCCAGCAGAAGAGAACCATCTGCTGGAGTTATGAGCAGCTGGCCACGTTTAATGGCCAGTGGTTGATGGTCTGTGCTCTAGCTAGGAGGTGTGAATTTATTCAGTGCAGGTGATTGAAAGTGTACTATAACACACCAGAAATAAGAAAGAGAAAAAAGGAAAGTGGATAAAAGCTGTTTAAAAACAAAGATACGGTTCCACAAGGACAGTATTCTTCTATTCCATTTTTTTATTATAAATTTCTCAAATCGTTAAAAGGCACTTGCACATGCCATGTCATGATGTTGGTGAGTCATTAACTTCATCTTCAGAGAGACAAACGGCGTTTTGGCACTTCCTTGTCTTTTTCCTTTCTTTCTTTGTGGTTTTCCGTTTCTATTCTGCAAACAGTTAGGATGAACTAAAGCATTCTCTGTTTTCCACTAGGTCTCATTTGCTACAGCTTTCTGCCTTTAAATTACTTCTGAACCACAGAATCTGGCAGGGCTCGTTGGAAGGCATTTGAGGACAACTACTTGATCTGGAGTACAGCCATGTACGATACTTGAAGGCATAGAACAAAGCAGTATAAATTGAGATTATTTTACTAAATGTTTATGGCTCTTCCAGGACAGCCAGTAGAATTACAGAAAAAAAATCTTAATTAGGGCATAGCATGTAAATATTCACTTTTTATTGCATCGAGGAATGCTTTTACCTTCTCTGTCTTAAAACAAAGGCCTGTTTAATAGATTTTCCTTAGTCGTGTCCCTAATCTAACATTTCTTGTCTAATTGTACGAGATCAAGTACATGTAAAGAATTGCTAACATCAGGGGCATTGAATGATTTAAGGAGGACTGGCTGGGATAGGAGGTGAATCACGCCTCCACAACCTTGTAGCCCAGTTTAAACTCCATACTATAACACAAGTAAATGCAAATATTAATAATAGTAATGATAGCAGCCATTTAAAATATTTTGGACCTGTTCTATCCTGATATGTACCCACAAAGCCTCACTAGATCCTGTGTGCTCCTGCTATGCACTGCAGGTACATGTATGCAAAACCAAAGATTATTTTGGAATAGAGAAATTCAAGCCATGCAAACTGTTTTGCAAGGTGTTAAGTCACATTTTTTGCCTCTTGTAGCCATTAAGGTTTATGTTCTTCCTGCAACAAGCTCTGTGTGTATTCACGAACTTTAAATATTTAGAAGCATGTTTTCAAAACTTGGCTAGTTACTTGAATGCAAATGAGAGGGATCAAGGTCTTTTGTACATTTTTCCACTGGCAAAAGAAAGTGCCCATGCAAATAGTGTAGATCAGGTTATTCCTAGGCGGGTTCCAATTTGCTCACGTTACAGGTTAAAAATCAAGAACACAAATGGAAATTAGCTGGAGCTCTTGAGGTCTTTGATAAATAGACAGTGCTGCATTTTCTCTGTGTGTTATTTCTTGTAATAAAAGGAACAAATGCAAACTTAAAGGCATGCTAGATGTATGGAACATCTTTGATTTTAGTATTAAGATGTGCCTGTTGCTGGCGACAGTATGTTTGTATTTAAAACACACTTTTGAAGTCTTAACAGCGTTAGTAACTAACACTAATTTAGTGTTTTAAATTCATGATACTCATTCTATAATTTTGTGGCTTCCCTGCCATTGGTAATAATGCAGTAATGAAAATGATATGCAGTGCTTGAAAGGTTAATGTTACCTGTTTGATTAAAATAAAATGATTACACCTTGGAGATGGATGCTGGTTGTTTATTTTCTGAGCTTCATCTGTCAAGTTTACAGTCCTCAGCTGAGGAAGTGCTGGCTTGTGAAGTGTGCCATCAGTACCTGAGTGTTCCCACCCACCTAGTCTCTGTATTCTGTATTTGCCCCAAATCATATCAAATGGCTTTTGAAGGGTCTGAATGATTTCTTTTGTTGTGGATTTAGTGTACACAGAGCAGTAGATACACACATGAAGCACCCAGCATACTCCCAGGATCATGTCCCAGGTTGTAAGAGTGTGCATTTGCAGGAATGTTGTCTGTGAAATCGTGAAGGTGCTTTCCATATATCCCTGTAACAGTGTTTTCACTTGAGGAAGGCCAGCAGTTAATGTTTCTCTTCTGTTTTCTTTGCATTGTGAGTTCCAGACAAAGGCAAACTCCGCCCTGATGGAAAATGCTAATAAAAAAAGTAAAATGACATATTGCTGATTTTAATTCACAGCTGTGCTTTTCTGCTTTAGTAACGGCATGTCACGTGATTCTGGTTCTCTTATACATCTTGTTAATGAACAGAATATTTCATGGAGAAGCAGAGGTCAGTTTTCTTGTGGCTAGCTGGGCAGAAGTCACTGTTGTGTCAGTATTTTTTGAGCTACAGCGAGGGGTCGCAGGGAAGGGAATCTCTTTGTGCTTTAGTGAAGTCTAGAATGCTATTTTTCTCACTCTCTAAGAACAGGTTGAAATCTTGTGTGTCTTATTTCCTTGGGCCAAATGTGGAATTTATTTAGATCTCAGTCAGATACATAGTAACACATTCACATTCGGCAGTATGAAATTTCCCAGACTACTTTAAGTGATGCCAATTAAGTTCACAGCTACATGAGTCACCTAGAATGAAAAAGAGAGGAAAGTGACCAAAAAAGCACATAGACATCTTTGCATACTAAAGATTTAGGAGGTATGTCTGAATAAATACGGGTGAATTTTATTACGTTTATACTCTAAAGTGCCAGTTAAATATGTGCTGATGAAAAGCTGCTTGATTTTAAAAGGTAAACAGCAAATGCAGATATATTATACTAATATTAGAGAGAGTACACTTAACATGCATCAGACTTGGTTTTATGAAACAGGAGGCAAGACAGCTAAATGCAAAATTTTCCAGAGTTGTTCCTTGTTTTGAATGTGCTGTCCAACGAGCTGTATGTAAGAAGAATTCATAATAAGCATAGAAGTGGCCAGGTAAGGCTCACCTCTTAGCACGGGCACTCTGGAAAAGGCTGTAGATGTTACATGATGAGCAAGTTTAGCATAAAGAAGAAAGGTTTAACAAAAAATACCTCTTCCTTTCTGTCCTGGGTCAAAATTCAAAGTAATTCTGCTTGGGGAAAAAAAAAAAGATGCATGAAGGTGATTTCTCAAAATGATTTTTATTTTCTGGAAAAGCAGAGAGCTGTTTAAATACCAAGGAGAAACTTGGCAGTGTTCAGTTTGTTCCTGATTTCAGCTGGACTGCAGAAGAATGAGAGGGAGAGGGAGCAATATGTGGCATTACTAAATTACTAAATATTACTGTCCTGTCTGTAGTGTGATACAGTGTCAGTGCCTGGCTCAGTGTTAAGGGAATATGGTTGGAATTACTGTCTCTGGTGTAGAATACTTCCCTGCAAGGTGCAGGCATACATTTATGTGTACTGGCAAAATATGGGCGTGGGTAGAATGTAACTGTAAAGTTACAGAGAGATGTGCACACGGGGCATTTTGCAGGCAGAAAGGGAATGAAACACATTATGAATGGAATAAAAGAAAATACATCTGAAATGCAAAAGCAGGAAAGGCCTGAGTATTTTTGTTGTCTGACCTTGGTGAGGGCAGGATAAAAACCCCATGGGATTTAGTGGATGGCTATAAATGAATGCGTGTGTACACACATAAAGGTGAGAACCAAGGAGAGGAATCAGTCTGGAGAAAGGGAATTCCAGACGGATGAGGCAGCACACGCTGAAGGGCAACCCCAGCTGCCTGGTCATGAGGATGGGACAGGGAGGAATGCATGAGTGGGCAGTATTGGGATGATGGACACAATATTGGAGAGGCAGGATGGAGGGGGGCCAAAAAGAGGTTTTGAAAAAACCAGGATGCTAAATATAAATAGGATTCAGACATTAACTGTGTCACTGTGATATAATTATGGCTGTTACATTGTTTTGGTCTGGAAGGACACAAATTCAGACCTTAAGGTTCCAGTTTACAGGGGCTGAGGGACAAAGCTAAAAGAAATAAATCGTGTGAATGGAGGCAGGAAATAACAAGACCACGAGTGGTGATGTGGGTGGAGCAGGTTGCTAATGAATTAAGTAAATAAATCCAGTTCTATTTAGTTAGTTTTAAATTTAGAGTAATTTGGAAAAATTCCAAAATAAACTTTCAAGCTTTTTCTAAAACTGAACCTGAAGAGATTGGTTTTTGTTGGTAGTTTTGGGGTTTTTTTAGATCTTCATATTTACTGATGTGTTTTCCATGTATCTGTTAAGTTAAATGTGTTATCTCAAAGTCCATTAATTCATTTTTAAAAACTGTCATTCAGATTCCATAATGTGAATGTGTTTTAAATCCCTAGGTAAGTTTATTAGGAAAAATTCCGTTTCAAGTCTTGGACAATCATTGTCTTGTATTTATTGACTGGAGAAAAAAAAAAGTGTAGAATAGCTGATTACTGCTGGTTGAAAAATGTACCAATCTAATTTTCAGGTGGTAAAAACATACTCATAATTGAATTTAAACCTAGTCAAGGCACTTAGCAATGCCTTACTGACTTTTTCATCTACACAGAAAATTGTGCAAATAATGCAATCACTTATCTCTAATATTTGGTAATTGTAGCCTATGTTCTCCTTCAAATCACTGTTGTTGGCTTTTTCCCCTGGATCAAATTCACAGGTGTCTTACACGCCTTTGCTTGCTCTCTGCAGCTGGCATACTTTTCTTTAAAAGCTTTTCCTTGTAACTGGTGGTACCGCAGACAATTTTCTAAATCCTCAGCAGCTGCGAGGCTGCTTTGCACGGAGTGAAGTGCCCTCTCTCGGGGTGGGCTGGCTCTGCTGGATGACCCGCTCCAGCTGGGAAGCAGGAGCTTGTAAAGGGGGTGAGCGAGATCAGTGACGGCAGCTGTGGGATAGGGGCGGCTGCTGATGGGGGCAGATCTGCAGCCTCCTCCCCCGGAGCCTGCGGGGTCGGGAGGAGGAGTGGTGCTGCTGGGTATCCTGAGCTGTGATGGGCAGGTTAGTAATCTCCCATGGGAAGGCTTGGAAATGTTGTTTGGTGGTGTACTGGGTCTCTGTAGGCTGGGACAGGTGTGTGCAGGGCAGTGATTTGACCAAGCAGCCAGTGCACCATGGTGTGGGGCCAGTCTTTGTGCTAAAACTGATGCATTAGATTTGGGGGGCTGGGGATTACCACTTTTGTCTGAACTGAGGCTGCAGATGGGGGTCAGAGTGTGCAGCCTCTGGGCTTCCAACCTCCGAGGGTCTGTTCCCGCTCCTCCTCCCCTCAGTTCCTCTGGCAAGGAGAAAGTCAGGAGGATGGTGGAGTTTTTGGTGGCTGCAGTGCCGTGTCCCTGTATGGGAGGGCAGCTCCTGAGCCATGGGAGCAGCCTGGGAGCGATGCCTTCCCCTGAACTGGCTGGGCTGCCCTGGGGGTTCCCCTCTCCATATGGCAGCAGGTCCTCTGGGGGCAGAATGAAACTTCCACATTACCAGGTTCTTCTAGCAGTTAAAAAAAGGGTCTATTGATGTATTGATTGACTTGGTGAATGCTGCTGGGAAGCTAAAGGTGGTAAGAAATGACCTCTGGGACTGCAGGACTGGATCATGGTATGAGGGTTGCTCTTGGCCTTGCTGTGCAGCCATGCCAAGCAGTGTTGTAATTCTTTACCCTCTTTTACATGAACATCATACATTGGTTGGAAGCTTAAGACAGAGAATTTGTGGGATGTTTTTGGTTTTTTTATTTTTTAATATAAGCTCCTAGACAAAAAACCAAAATCAGATGTGACATAATATAGTACTGGGGGCCTCAGGCCCTCTTGTATTCCAAATAATAGTTGAAAGTCAGTGTATTCTGGTAGCCTGACAAAAAGAGCTTGATTATTATGTACCAGCCTTTCCACTGACAGACTTGTGGTTTTGATTTAGAGGTTTTCTGTTAACCTGCTGAAAACTTGAGATAAGCCTACCCAATTTGCCTGCTCTTCCTGTGACAGAGATACTTTGTTCACTAAAAACTTTGCCAAACCACTTCAGGTTTTTTGAAGTCTGATTAAATAACCAGCACAATCATACAAGTTACATCTTGCCTTTGAGGAGGTAGATTGTTAAATTTCACCTTGTATCCTACTCTGTTTTAAGGCCACTGCTGCTTCATCTCCCAGTCAGAATGGAGGGAAATCGTGTGAGGGGCCGTGGCCTGGGAGAAGGTCATTGTTACTGACCTTACAGAAAAAGTGGGTTGTTGTTTTTTTGTTCCTGAGTAACACCAGGTTACCTACAGCCTTTGTAAGCTCCTGTGCCATTGTTGCTGTCTGATCTCTCCTTTTATTCCTGCTGCCCTAAGGTGTATGTTTATTTAAGTAGCAAAAGGGTGGTATTTTGTTATGGCACGTGGGTGCATCCCTGTGCTAGCTCAGTTTAGCTGCCCTGAATAACAGAAATAGCAAATATGCAGGGACATGGCAGTATCAGGCTGGCACCTAGGACGCCCCAGGGAGTTGGGGGACGTGTCCTGGCTGCCAGCCCTGGCCACTGCTGGCAATCCTGCAGAGTCGTGCCAGTGTCAGTTCACTGTATAGACGTGCAGCAAGTCTTGGTCTGACACTCCTTTTAAGCCAGAATAAACTTACACCACTCCTTCTCTTTGTGTAGATGTGACTCTTCTGTACATGTGAACCTCTGTGGTTCCACCTCTGTTTTCTTTTTATCCCTTTACACTTGTGTGCAGCCACCAACAGACTGCTGCCCTTTTTTTACCATACCTGTGATGAGACTTCTTTGGCATTTTGATTGAATTTAATTGATATGCCAATAGGTGCATTGATTAAATATAGCCATTGGTGCCAAAATAGTGTCTCCCCTCATCCACTGAGCCTTGTTCTTTCTTTCTGAAAGAAAAATGTGCTCATGGTGTTCAGCTTGGTTATGGTGCCTTGCTGCTAATGTGCCATGGCTGAAACTACTGCAGGGATCTGGTGTTTCAGCAAAAAGAGTCTGGAATGGTTTCATTTAGAGGAGGTCGCTGCAAACTGAGCTGCCTGAGGAGGGCAAGCAGTCTCAGGGCAGTATCTCTAGTGACTGCAAATTCTTTTTCAAGTCAGCTTTTACCGAGGCCACTATTGTGTTGCTGGTTTGCAAAACAACCTTTATTTCTCTTTCCTTATTTCAGGAAGTTTCACTTCTTTCAGTGGTGCCACTTTGGAGATGCTGCTTGATTGCATCCTGTGTTTTTTGAATCGTGCTCTTTGCGTGTGTCCTCATGCAAGAAGATGTGAATCAAAAAACACGTGGAAATGCATCTCAGCACACTGCTCACATTGCTCAATCTGCTTGTATCATCTATGTTTAGCTTCTCTTCTACACTATCGCTTCTATCCCCGAGGCAGCTGTAATTTATATCTGTTAATTATTTTTCTGCACCCTAACATGTTGAAAGAAGAGAGATTGAAAACGCAGAGAAAGGTGCTAAAGTGGAGATGAATGAAAATATCTACTCTGCATGTCCAGAACTTAAAATGGAAGCAAATAGAAATAAGTTCTTTGGGATGTTATCTGCCTCTCTTTGTATTTCTAACTCGTTGCTGAGGCATCTGATGACATACTTTGAAAAGTGAGAATACGTAAGTGCCTGTAAATCACTGGGGCTTGACATATGAGACTACTCATGTCTTTTGGTTTGTAAATATGATTTATATCACATTGCAGAGGATCTGAGAAGTCCTCCCTAAGCCAAAAATGAACAAACAGTTAGCATCTGCAGTTTTTCAGCACATCACTGCACTTAATAACACTTCCAGTTTGGAATATTAAATGTTAATAGTTTCATGCAATGCCAGTAAACCTGCTCTTCTGCCGGTGTAAAAGACCTCAGCTCTGGGAGCTTCACTGATGGGCCTTTTTTTTGTTGGCTGAAAAGTATTTCTCAAAGGTGCAAATTCACGATCTTCACGTTTGTTTCCCTACAACTTGTGATCCGTCCAGTAAATTGCAGCTGGCTCATGACAGACAGCAGAGCGGGTGAGTCAGCCCATCCAAGCGCTCCCTGCAAGTCCGTCTTGGAAAGGCTGATGTGCCAGCACGGCTGCTGCCGAGTCTTCCTGTGCACAGTCCGGAGCTGGAATCCTGAAGTAACATTTGCCTCTTGACACCGTTTATTGTAACAGGCTTAAGTATGAGTGACACCTATTCAGAGTTTAGAATCTCTGCAAATACATCTAAAGGCAGGTTGGCCACGGCCACTGTTGCTGTACGTGACGTGCCTTATGTCTGAGTGAGTGTTTAGTCCTGTCCTCCTGGCTGTAGGTCAGTTCTTAAAACAGCTGAAGTTTTTCCTCTCACTGCGGGTTTTTGTAGAGTTGGTAGTGGAAAAACCATGTGTAAATGCACAGGAGTGCTTTGGGGACTGTTGGCATATAAAACCTGTAGTATCTTACTGTTTCAGCTTCTGCTTTCAGAAGTATGTCCCTCGTTCCGGCAGCTTTTCCAGGATGAGTGGAGTTTTGGTCTCCTTGGCTTATGCAGCACGGTGAGGGCAATGCACATCTGCTGTGGCACCTTGCTAGGGTTTCTGGGCTTTTCTCTGAGTGATGGAGCACATGGAAACAACACCGGTCACAGGACCTTATTGCCGCTGCCCAAGAGTGGGGGAGAAAACCAGTGGGCATTACAAGAGAAAAAGTAATTAAGGTGCCCGAGTATGTAAGTCTGCACACGATAGGATTTCCAGAAACACCCACCGTTCCAGATGCACAAACAAGTTACAGTTCATCAGCTATTTATGGTAATTGCATGTGCATTATTCGCCCCTGGCAAAAGCAGGGTCACTTGAGTTAAAGAGCGAGCATGTGCTAAATCACTGTGTTTGGCGGTTGATTCACAGTAACTTGTTATCACACGGTATTTAATTGAGCTTTTTTTGGTCTTTCCCAGCTCTTTCTTTTTTTTTTGGTCTTTTTCCCAGCTTTCAGCAGAGGTGGTGGTATATTTAAATAAAGGCTTTGTAAATGTGGCCCATAGTGGGTGCTGCACTGAGTGTTTCCCCTCCGCAGGGACGGGAATTGCAGCCGTGTCTGCCCTGCCAGGCACTGCCTCCATCCCACCAAAGTGGTTTCTAGCAGGAAAGTCCATATCATTGCAGACAAAGTGAAAACTTGGCTAAGCCAGACTTGATTGCTGCATCTGGTTTTGGACTATTGGCAGTGGCACTTGGACATCGAAGTGCTCACTTGTGGCATTCAGGGGCTGCATTTCCACAGATGGGGCCTGTGTCTGTTGGAGGGGTTGGGGAGCAGGACGTTTCCCACTTCATCCTGGGAAACCATCTGGGATGAGGCCAGCTTTATTGTGTGTGTTTCTGGATTAAAAGCCCCCTTTATCATTTTCTTTTGGAAAATAGAGGAGCCTTTCAGTTCCTATCTGAAGAAATATCTCTGAATGGTTCAGGATGTTGAATTTGGGGCTTCTGGAATGCTTTCTGCTTTAAACACAGCTCCAAAAACAGTGGGAAAAGCAGCTACAGTAAAAGCAACTTAAATTTATTTGCTGTACCCTGTCTTTTTGCTGAGGGCAGTTAATTCTGTTCCTGATTCATTAATTGCAAAAAAGTTATGTGAAAGCTTGAGTAGCACGCAAAGTCCTTGTCTGACTCCCTCTACCACCCTTAGGGAGACTTCAGTGAAAGTATAGCCAGGAATTGTGGCGTGAGGTGTGAAAGGAGGTTTATATAGTGCTTGGGTCAAGAGCCAGGCATGGCACTGTGCTTTTGGGCCATGTGGGAGGCACATCACTAGGGGTAATGAGTCTGAGCTTGGCTTCCTCCCTGCAGGAGAACACTTGACTCTGCCCCACAACTGGAAGGGCAGTTGAATGCTGATATGGATCAGGAGCCAGTGCCTGCTGGAGCTGAACTTCTGCATTTGTCCTGTATCACCAAGGAAGCTAAAACACCATAAACTGAAAATTTAGTTGAAAGTTCAGCATTGATTTTTTTTTTTTTTTTTCCTTTTTAATTTGACAGGCCATCAGCAGTCTTCATCAAAGCCAAAGCAAAGAGGAGGATTAAAAATGAAAAAAAAATTATGTAATTGCATTTCTTGTTCTGGTGAAAGTTGTTTTGTTGTGACATCTCTGAAGGCATTGGTATTTTGTACCAGCTTTGTTGAGTTGGATAGAAAGCTATAAAATAGGATGTGCTGGAGGAATAGATTGGTTTGTTAAAAATACTGTAGTGATACCATGCTAAAAGCAGTTTGTGTTCAGATCAGTATTTGTTACCTATACAACGAACATGACTTACTTCATAAGTGACCTAAGCAAGCTTTTTACAGTATAGCAATAAAATAATAGATGAAATAGAATCTATAAAAATACTTGGTATCCATGTGGCTCCCTCTTGGTCTGACAACTCGCTTTTCCCAAGGGTTTGCCTTCTGTGGGGGTGAGGTCTATCAGCAAAAAGTTATGAAGAGGGGTGGCTGAGAGCTTGCTTTTTCCTGCCTCATGCTGAAGGAAAGCCTGGGAGGTTTGAGCCCCTGAAGGGGCAGCTGAGTGGAGTGTTTTGGTTTGGTTTTTGGTCTTTTTTGGGTGTTATGGGTTTTTTTTGTTTGAGAGAGACAAGTTCCTTATTAATCCATAATTAAAACGGGAAGCAAAGGCCATTTTTACAAACAAATGTTCACTTCACAGCTTACCTCGAGTCTGTGCTGGGTCATTCATTAATTAATCACTGTTAATTTTTGCATCTTTAGAGAATTTTACCTCCTTGGGCTCGTTAGTCCTGCATTTATTCTTTCAGCTATTGATGTCCATGTTCTTGTTGCATATGTAAATTACTTTGATTCTGTTCCTGAGGTCTTGCCTTTGCATAGTGCATTTGACAGTTTTCATTTTGCAAATTAATGGAAGGTGTGGATAGAGATATCTTAAAAGGCCCAGCAACCTGAGGAAGGGTGGAGACTGTAAGATCCTTTCAAAGGTAGTAAGAAGTGGTCTTCATCTTCTTTAATTTCTTGGCTTATTCTCCTTCAAAAATAATTGCCTAGGCAAGTTGTGAGGCAAAGGAAGGAAGGTCTAAACCCAGCACTTTCAGTTTTTCATGACAGTCATTTGGGAGCTAAGCCCCAAACCAAGTGAATCTGGAAATTTGTGTGGCAATACATGGCATAGGCAGTACAAACATGAGAATACCTTTGAAGCATTGATTTTTATTCTTTTTTGTTGTTGTTGTATATGAATAGTGCCTTCATGTACATTATAGAAATAGCTCATCAGAAGAGCCTAAGTCAAGAAATGTCATCTGATGATGTGTCCAGCAGCACTGTGATGATAGAAAGAAGGATGTGGAGACACTTGGCTTCGGGCACTATTGGCTTGTTCGAGTTTTTAAGGGATATTCCACCTTGGAAGCTTTTATCTAGTCAGAAGCAGGAACTGTATTGGTGCAATTGCTGGGGTTTGTGTTTTCTTATCTCCTATCTAACGATAGGAGATAAGAAAAGATGTCTAAAGACATCTGCTTGTTTTGTGTTAATAAAATAATATTTTGGTAGCAGAATGTGTTAGTCTGGGGGGCTAGTTTGTAGTCAACCTCTAGCTAAAGAATGTTTATAGACGATGTTGTAAGGCCTGAATACAGTAAATTTAGGTCATATTTAAGTTTTAATTTATTTTTTTTTAACTGATATGATTTAGAATAGAGTTTGTATTTCCAGAGTTGCTAAGGCTGCATATTTAAAGAATTTTGTTCTTATCCATTCAGTTCTCACGATGTTTTTGTGAAATGCTCTTGCATGGATCTCCTTGTGGATCCATCCACTGTTGCTATGCATTTAACTTCACAAAAAATTGCTGTTCTACTTATGAACTGTCTTCAACAGTATCCCATAATTTGTTTTTTAACCATTTCTAGAACTGCAGTGAAGTTGGTTTTTTGCTGTTGTTAAAGCCTAAACCTAAACAATTCTTGAACTATTTTCTACTCTAGTAATTTGGATCAAGATTATAGCCATCCAGCAGGCTGATTGTAAACGTCTTTCTGTCTGATTGCTTTGAGATACAGAAAGAGGGGGGTTGGTTTTTTGTTTTTCTTTTCCTATACGGTTGTAGGCATTGTTAATTTCTTATTTGATAGAGCAACCAATACAGTTTGAAATCAGAGATCCAAAATCCCTTTTTCTTGACCAGCATGTGGAATTTCCCACAGGAATCCTTAGTGTTTTTGTTACGTTCTAAGAATATATCAGAAAAGTCTTTTGTTGGAGTAGTAATATCAATAGGTTTCTATAGCACCTGTGCGTTAGGCGAAAGTCTGTGAAATTGTAATTATTTTTGGAATTCTAATTTAGTTTCACTTCCACCTTGAAATAAAACCCTGAAAAGGGTTGAGTAGGCTTTGCTGTGTGCTGTTCACTGTAAGAAAAAAAAAAGTAATTAAGTTGATATCCAGCTGTGTGGTGGAGCTGAGTGCTGGAGGGAAGGGATGCTGTCCAGAGGGACCTGGAAAGGTGGGCCTGTGTGAACATCATGAAATTCAGTCTTGAGAACATCAGCCTTTCTATTGCTTTACTGTTATACCTAAAATGCATGTTTGATATGTATTAAGAGCAGCTCTGCTATTTCCAGAGATCTTTAACTTCAAAGATGTGCGTATTGAGGAAGCATAATAATGTAAAAGTCTGATGAGGTTGTGTTTTAGCAGGGGTTCTATTATACTGCTTAGGCGCTCTGACAATGTATAATTTGGTACTATTTATGTTGGTATTTAGTCACACTTCTGGAACTCAAAAAATGCAGGAAAAAGACAGACATATACTTATCCACCAGGTACCAAGCTTAGAGGTGGAAAACCAGAATATTCAAGCAGTTGCAGAGGGTCTCATTTACTTTGTTTTAGCCCCTGAGCAGTAATTTCATTTAAAGGGTTCCTCAAGCTTCTTTTGAATTTTGTAGTGCCGTTTCTGCCTTACTTCTGACTGTTTGGTTTTCCAATTTCTTTTGGCTTCTCTTCTGTCAGTTTTGGTTTTGAGTGTTTAATCTTCTGGCTTAAAAGTCACCATTTTGCCACTTGAAAAGCACAGGCCGGTTGGAACCTAGAATCACAGAATGATTAAGTTTGGAAAAGACGTTTCAGTCCAACAGTTAACCCAGCTCTGCCACCACTAAACCATGTCCCACGTGCCAGTTCTTTTGAACACTTCCAGGGATGGTGATTCCTCCACTTCCCTGGGCAGCCTGTTGTTGTCTGGTAACCCTTTCCGTCAAGACATTTTTCCTTATGTCCAATCTAAACCTCCCCTGTTGCAGCTCGAGGCCGTTTCCTCACATCATGTGGAAACAGCGCAGGACAGGATGCACAAAGATGGAAGCTGACGTGTTTTTTATTCTGATGAGTTGCATGGGTATTTAATATTTAATTCAGTCAATATTGTCTTTTGAGGTATGCTAAGAGGATATTGTGAAAATTAGAATGGCAATTACATGCGGTTGCACAAGCAAAAGAGAATTTGATTTTATTTTCAGGTTTGGGTTGGGTTTTTTTTTTTAAATTGAGTTTTCTAGACAAATGCTTGGCTATTGCACATTGCCTTAAAATACTAGGCATCTTCCCATTTTCTTAATCAAGATGTGTGGAATTGTGTTGAGTTCTGTGCAGGAGGAGCGTATCTCATCAATGCTCGTCTTTGCAGCTAAAAACAAGTAAAAAACTAAAGTTCTGTCAAAAAAAATTAATTAGTTTGACAGGACTTACTTTTCATGAGCTTGTTTGATATTAATTGCTTTAATTACTCAATGCTTATTAATTAAAGTCTTATTAATAAAATCCTACATCAAACTTCTCACTATTTTGATGGGCTCAGTATTCAGATGACAGGCTATCATAAAGTTATTTTCTGCAATTATCATTTTAAGTATTGCAGCAATCCCAGTTTTCTTCCAGGCTTTTGGAACTTCTCTGGTTCTCTAGGACTTTGTGAAAAGGGGTGTTAATAACTCAGATAAAATCTCTTTGAGTATTTTTTGTTATGAGTTATTTGGACCTAACAATCTCAAAGAGTTAAATGTTAATAGCCACTGTCTAACGTTGTTTAACTAATCAGATACTGAACAAAAATACCTCTTATATGTCTGCTCTTTTTTTCATTTTTTCTTCTTTTTTGGTTTTTGCCCTTTTTTTTTCCCACTACCAGCAGCAGTTCCACAATTTTAATATGGCTATTGGTACCTTTTTTGTTTGTTTCAGTAAAGTAAAATGAGCTTTTTTTAAATTATTTGTGTTAATTATGGTTTGTACTTTGCCTTTCTTGTGTTTTAACACTTCTAATTAATAAAAGTTTTTGTTGGCTTCCATTTTTTCACATGTACACCAGGGTGAGAAGCGTAGTTGGGAGCTGCTTTTTCTGCTACGCTTAACTAAGTTTGTCTTGCTAATTTTGCAACGCAATGTTTAGTATTAAAAGTTCCAAGTTACCATTTGCATCTCTAATTATGTCCTCAGTAGTTTTGTCTCAGAACTGTTCTCAGTTTTACAGAAATGCATCTGATCAAGTGCTGTGTATGGATTACAGGATTGGGTTTATTTTACTTACTTGTGCATGGACCACTAATTGTTATACTCTGAGAATTGGTATCTTAGCCAGGCTGGGTGCCTGCAATAAATTTTCTGCATATCGATCTTCAAGGTTGCTTCCAACCCAAACCATTCTCTGATTCTATTCTATTTGTTGAATTAGAAAATGGGTGCCCAAATATACAGGAATGTTGAGTAGGGCCATTGCTTGTAGCACTTAAATTCCAATTACCATGTGACTGTGCAAAAGGTTAAAGCAGCGTCTTGCCCTTTCCTCTGACAACCTGGATCTGAGGGAGATGGTCATGCTGGACTGTTACTGTGTATTTTGGGAAGGATGGGCGTGGAGGGTGTTTGATCTTTATCAAGTACAGCTAATGTTTGTCTGGACTGCTCAGCTCAAGCTAAGCAATGAAATCCTGTAAAGGCCCCATACTGTCTCCTGCTTCTCTGTGCATCATCTCCTAAGCAATCTACAGCCGTTCATCTGTACCATTCCAGTTGTGCTTTCCTTTGCAATGTATAGGGACTTTCCAGCAGTTTCCTTGTGCCCTTTTCCATGGTAATAATTAGGTATTTGTGTTGAGAGCAAGGAGATAATGATGAAGAAAAGATGGGGATTCAGACGGAGGGTGATGGGAGCTGGCTTGGTCTCCTGGCCAGGAAGAACTTTCGGTTGTTTTTTCTTGCCTTTTTTTTTCTACAAGTTTTATTTGTATGCATTTTTCATTGAAAAAAATATTTCTAGTGAGTTTGTCATTTTCATGAGCTGACAGGGAGTTTTCTTTATTTTTAATGAGCAGTAAATCCATGGAAAATATTTTTACGGAGGTTATTGTTTATTTGTGTGTGGAAAGAGACACTTAAAGCAATCCAAATAGTATTCAACACCTTAAAAGTTTTATACTGCAGGCAAAGCAAAAC
The DNA here is from genome assembly GCA_013399195.1 of Dicrurus megarhynchus. Taxonomy (NCBI): domain Eukaryota; kingdom Metazoa; phylum Chordata; class Aves; order Passeriformes; family Dicruridae; genus Dicrurus; species Dicrurus megarhynchus. Next base: position 691,510 of record VXAD01013580.1, on the reverse strand, counting down.
TTTGGAAATAGGCCAAAAATGTATTGTCTTATTTTATTTCAGTTTTATTTTTTGATGAGGTTTATATAATGAATGAGTTAATTCCACAGAGGCATAGAAATGTTTTTCCTCATGTGTTGAGTACCATCCTTAACAGAATGAGACCACAGTCCAGATTTTGACAAACCCTGGAGAGCTGCTGCAGTTCTGCCTATATAACTATAACAGAAACCTGGAAGGATGCTGCAAAGCAAAAGCTGACATTTGTACAACGTTCTGCTTCCTCATCCGTTATTTGCGAGGTCTCATTTCTGAAATCTAAACCAGATTTTTATGTATAAAATACCTGCTTGACTGTATTTTGTGCTTTACCACTGCAGTTGAAGGGCTTTTCAAGGACCAGGTGTTTTGGGGGGACGGTTGGACCACTGAGAAAAGCCAAGGGAGAATATATTTTAGAGAATATATTAATTAACATTGATGATAGCGTGGACCTGTTTTCTCTGACTGATACTGAAGCTATGTGACCTCCCTGCCAAGCCCCGAGCATGTGCAGAAAATAAACATTGGGCAGCTATTACCCCTGCAATTTCAGGGTAGTGTTTTGGGATATGCCTGGATCTGCTAAACATGCATCTCTAAAGCATATTTGCTGGCACAGCGACGCTTACACTTGTGCTGCTTCAAAGTGTTTTTAGCTCTGAAGAGGCAGTCGTTGCTGTCCTGTCTCAACTTCCCAAGGCTTTTGTAGAAATACCTCACGTGGCCACTGCTCACCTTCTTCTTTCGTTTTCTGCATGTGATTGACTGATGCCAGTCAATAAGCAAACTAGCTGGAAGTGATATTTCTCATAAATATGCGTGTGAACATCCACGGTAAATGTTCAAGGCTGCTCATATTTTGCAGTAGGGAATAGTTCCTGCTGAGGCAGCGTGCACTGTCTAGGTCAAAACAGGAGGATTTGACTAAGTTATTTATAGTATATTTCAAAATAATAATTCTCTCTCCTTTAATGATTTATCTGCTTAAATGCTCTTAGATTTCTAAGAGGCTCTTTCTCATCATTCTGAGGTTTGTTTTTTTTTTTTACAGTAAGTTCTCCCGAAGCCATTGGAGTGTATGGAACTGACCTGTATTTCTCTCCGTTCCCAAATGTAATGGCTGAAGAAAGCCAATGAAAAGATGCAGTCTGTCATTTTTCCTTAATGTTGGGCTGTTGTTGTGAGGTTTTTTTTAATGAAAAGCTGAATACTGCAATGCTTCCTGTATGGAATACCAGCAAAGCCAAGGGGCTTTTCAGTAGTGTGGGCCACCTCTGCTGGGGGGAAGGAGCACGTTGCAGGAGGCAGGTGTGCATGAGCACCTCTTCTTTCCTGATTTCATCAAACACTTCCCAGGTTTCCACCTGTGCCATGTGGAGTTGAGGTTTTGCACTGGTTGCACTACTGAGGAGTCTGAGGTGGATATGAATCTGGTGAAGGAGGCAGCACAAGCTCAAGCTGTAGATCGCACTCCGTGTGCTCAAAATGCTTTGCTGTTACGTTTTAGGCTATCTTTAATACTTAATCTTAAGGGTCTTTTTTCAGACTCACTTTAGAAATGTATGTCAACACTGTGAAAATTGAATATAGTTCCACTTACAGAGGTTCATAAACCCAGTGTGATGTTGGCAGTTCCTTTCATTTGATGTCATCTCTCTTCTGCTGGTCGGGTGATGTTTTATCTTGCTGCAGTCTGATTCTGAGGTCAGACAGTCAGGTTTCCTTCCTGCAGTTGGTGCTTCTTCACCAGAAACACAAATTCTTTAGAGGAGCCTTGTCCAAGCCAACTCCGGACTGCAGATTGTGCTGGCCCACTCTGCAACTCTGCTGACTTCAGTATAGGTGAATTCGAAAAGATTTCTTCATGTGAAAAACAGTATTTCATTTGTTCTGGAGTGGCATTGACCTGCACAAATAAACGATGTTTCTGGGGTTAATTTTAGTTTATTTATTTTTTTATCTACTGGTGAGTGATATTTGTGGTGTCCACAGGAAGCCAAGTTGTTGGGTTCAAGGCTTGGGTTTTTTTCCTAAATGACATCTTGGAGACTGTGCTATGGTTGATGCATATGGATTTAATGCATATAGATGTGTTTTATTTTAAGGAAGTGTTAGTTTTAAATTAAATATTAGCAGTTAAATATTCGTTCTACAGCAGCAAATACGCACTGGCTGCAAGTTGTGGTTGGTGTTAGAGCATCAGCAAATAATCTCAGCCATGCAGTGGAAGATTTTAACCCCTTGTAGCTAGCACGAGCTGCTGGCAGGCGAAGGCACATCAGTTTTTGTGAAAAGCTTGTGGGCTCTTACTTGGAGACCCGTCACTGGTGGGTTAATTTCTGTATATTGATCCCATACACTGAAATGGTGTTTACAAAGCTTATTATTTCTTTTAATATTGCCATCTGAATATTTAGATCATATTTTAAATATTAGGGGAGACATGGTGAAATTCTGATAAGGTATTTACAAGTCCAAGAAGAAAGTCTTTGTTGAGGAAATCTAACTTGATGCCTTTATAGTACATTTCTGTTGTAAATTATGCTTGAAATGGCCAGGCATAGCTGGACAGAAAAATAATCATGACTATTTAAAATGATTACAAGAATTTTTTCTGCTGTTTTGAATGCAGGATTCATGAGAACACTTCCAATAATGGGGATTTAACCCTACTGAGAAAAGGGGTGTACATGTGGTATACACTTCAGTTTCTCTTTAGCATGATGAAATAAGCTCATTTCTAGCAGGTCTCCTAATGCTGTCTCTGAAAAACTGAGAAATAATGGAAGTTAAGAAAAATACTTTTTTTCTCTGCTTAAATATGTTCTGTAACTTAGAAAGTATCAGTTTTATGAATATTAAATTAACATTGAATATGGTCCTGTAATATGCTTTCTTCAGGCAGTGGAAATAGCGTTCATTTGGCTTTATTCATCTTGTGGATGGAAATGAAGCAAATAATAAATTGGGAGTAATCTTTTCATTCTTTTGGAAAAAAAAAAAAAAAGAAAATTAGTCAATGCATATAGCTTCAGCCAGAAAAAAACTGTTGCTTCCATGAAATTAGCTGATTAAGGTGAAATAACTGAGATGGTATTCTAACGTTTGAACAAGACTGTGAGACCAGGAGAAATCAGCCTGCTGTAGGGAGCTGGGGAGCTCGGGGCCTGGGCTCTTGGCAGAAGCTGTTTGGGAGCCCGATGGCTGCTGAATTCTGCTGAATCCTGGCTGCTGACCCCACCACTGTGCAGCACTGAGCTCAGCATTGCGTGATTAACAAAAGCACAACTTCTTTAGCTGAGGTATCTTCCAAGTGAGATCATATGTCTTTTTTAGAGTATAATAAAAAATGGAGGATCTACAGCTTCCCTTCTCAGCTTGTTTCTGTGGTTTATTACCCTGCCTGTTAAAAGCTTTTCTCCTGATTTGGTCACAGATGCTTGTTTAAAAGCCCTTTAAAAGTCATTTTAGTATGCACAGTTTCCCTTAAGAAAAGTGAAGTGACCTATTTTTGAATTGTCTGTTATCTTGAATGCTCAAAGAATTCTTCTTTGCACCTTTCCCACTGATTGTGGAAGTTTGTATTGTGTATTGCACGTTAGTTTGCTTTCACTCATTTAATATCTGACTACTCTAAACAAATACATCTAAAGATTACCATTATCTGGTTTACTCCAGCAAGTCATGGTGAGCTCCTTTGGAGTGGCTCTTGCCTATTTTAGCCACCCTAAAAAAAGACACCAGCAAAAAGGAGAGAGAGGAGGGCAGTTGCATGGGTGGCACTCCTTTCTAGGTGGGTATCCAAAAAAAGTGTTCGTTGGTTGGGTTTACCAGTCCAGAGCACTGCCATATTAATGCTGTGTCCTCTTCCAGTCTTTAAATTCGTTGCTAATCAAATATCCAGAGGAATACTTGTGATTTGAGAGCCAGATGTGGCAGCAAGCAGTGTGGCTCCCTCACCTGCAGGTGCCTGTGGAGATGTCAGCCTATTATTAGTCTGTTGTGTAATAAGTACTTTCTCTGGTTGGTACACTGCTAATCTAAGTTAAAGTATCCTGAAGAATAAAATAATTCATTTTTCAGAAACCTTGAGTCCGTATTTACAGGTAAAGTTATGCTCAGCCTCCATCAGTAATGGACTCAGTGCATGTGATTTGAGGCTTGTCTTCCAACAGCCTGGAAGCTTTTCATTGCATTGCTTTCTTTTTATTGGCTTTCCCCAAAACTTCTTTTAAAACTATATTCTTTGGGGCATATCTCTCATTCAAGCTCCTGAATACGGGCTTGTTACAGCCTAGTCAGGCTTGCTAATCTCAATACGTGTATCCCTAATAGACGTAAATTAGGAGGATGCTTAAACAACCAATGGGCTGGAAATTATTTATTGCCCTCCCATGATACCAGCCTCTCATTCTGGAACTGAGTAATCTGCTGCTTTCTGTTCAGTGGCTGTCCTATGTGCCCAGTTGCTGGCAACTTAGCAAGGGGTCTGTTCTTTCAGGGTTTTCCTGGGCTTTCTATTCTTACTGCCGGTTTTGTTCAGAAACCATGTCATTTGGGGAAAATTGGCCAACGTCTTTATTTTTTCCTAATGAATTTCCTATTGGTTTTTTTTTTTTTTTTTTTTTTGTTCTGATGCTTGTTACTTGATATTCTTTATTTTTTGGTGCGGCCTCTCATTTGTTACCAAACTAGGATAGGCTTTTACCCAAATTCTAGGCCGTTATTTTGCAAAGCAGACCTGTGGATTGGAGTCCCTGTCTGGCTAATTCAGAGCTGGTTCCCCAGCTCTGATGGCTTGACCATTGGCAATAAGCTTGCTAGTTTAAGTCTTGCCAGGTGTGGGCATGACCCTGCATGAAGCATGCATTTGGGATTCCCACTTGGATTCCCTATGTAGGGTCACTGGATATTAATGCAGTGTCTCAGTTGCTTATTTTTTGCATCAGAAGGCAAGCCATGCGTTTAGAAATTCAGATGACTTGTTGCAGGCTGTGGGAGGTCTAGAGCATGTCTCTTCAAAGCTGAGGACTTCCGTTTCTGGAGCATAATTCTTCTCATTTATTTGCAAGCTGCTTAGCTGATGACATCCATTCTCTAGCACAGTTGGATCACAGACTCCTCTTGGCGCCCCTGTGCTGCAGAGAGTTATCCTGCAGATCTATCCCAGTGCAAGATCAAGTAAGCAACTGAGTCATCCCCATATGCAAAACAGAAAAAGAGCTTTCATGTAAAACATCCTATGTATCTCATAACCTTTCCAGGAAGGGTGGAACCTGTAGCTTTATTATTTGGAGGATGTGATTTATGGCACCCTTTTTCTCACCCTGTTTGTGTCACTGCTTCTCTAAAGGAAGGATTTTCACTTGGTTTTCCCTTTTAGCCAAACACCTGGCATTTGTATAAGCAATTGGGGAAAACGTGGGGAGAATGTTAATATTTTTGGCAGTATTGCTTTGTGTGTCACACAATTTTTGTGCTGTAACTTTGCCTTTGGTCTGGTGTCCTCCTGGCTAGTCAACTTAATCCTCAACTGGAGAATTTAGGAATACTGGAGATGCAACCAGAAAATGCATCTCATCTCACACCATACTTATTCTTGGTGTGAAACATTTGACTGTGAATTTCAATCAAGAAAAAAAACAACAGACCTCAGTCTGTGAAATCCAAGTGGTTGCATTAGTACTGTTCGTTTGCATGCCTAAACTTCAAGAAGTGTTTTAATATTCTCTGTTGCAGTTTTCATTTAATTTTGAAAAGGAAACATTTTAATCACTTCCATACATGTGCTAACTTGAAAGGGTAAAATTATTGCATCATCATTTTATAGCACTTGGTAGAGAGACTATTCTTTCTAATTTTATCCCAAATCATACCATCATGCAATCTTGATTTTTTCAGTACATTTTTTATACTTAATGCACAATTTAAATGCTCTCCATAATGATTCAAGTCGGAATGACCTTGTGCCTGTTTGGATGCCCTTCATTTTATCGAGTACAGATTGTCAAATATAATGTGGTGGCTCTTATGATAGAGTAGTCCCAAAAGTGGTGGTTCTGTGAGAAAAATACATCAGGGTGACAGTGGTGCATGACAGAGGGAGGAACTGATGATATTTCATACTAAAAAATGCCAAATGGCTTCACTAGAAATCCATTTGTAAAAAAAGAATAGTTGGGGGAGGGGAACATGCCTCTCCAGAAATTGTTTTGGATTCATAAATTCAGTTTTGATTTGTCTCTTTTTTTCTTTCCTGATGATTGCAGAAACTTTCCCAAGACGAAATAACCATTTGCTTTGAATAGTTCAAAAAGTAGTCACTGGTTTGTAGAAAGCAGGGTGTAATATTTTCCTGCTGGTCTGAGCGTAATAAATCCCCCAATACCTTCAAGGTACAGAGAGCATATATATATATATATATATATAAAGTATGGGGGGTTTTGTTTGCCTTGAAATTTACCATGGGCCATTGTCCTTTCCCTTTCTTGGAAAGGAACTTCCTTAATGTCTCATGTTTAAAACCAGCCATGAAGATGGAGCAGTTGGTGTCCTGTGCTGTTTGCAGTATGTGTTGCACAGCCAGACCTGGCTGGTTTCTGTCCTTGCAACAATGACGAAAATCCGTGGCTGAATTTCACCAAGTTGGCTGTGCTGAGAAGGCTGCTTTCTCTCAAATTTATTCTTGCTTTCATTGCTTCTGGGTGAGGTAATGCAGCTTTTTATACACAATGAATCTACGAGTTTTCTCAGGTTTGATAGAGACATTAATGACTTTGGGGAGGTTTCGCAGCATATTAGTGCTTCAACAGTGTCTCTCTTCCTTGTCAGTTGTTTTCTTCCTGATCAGTTTTTGCAACGGCTTTATCTAATTTCAAGTATCTTTTTAACATAAACCTTTTATCATATGAAGAAGAAAATCCTGTGCCAAAGAGGAAGCGAGAATGCTTTCGTTTGAAGCAAAAAGGTGTTCCCAGTGATCAGGATTCTATCCTGCACAGGAAACTAAAAAATTATCATTTTGCCATTTGTGTACTGTGCCTCTTGTACTTTCACTGCTGAACTTCAATTATTAGTATTTTTAAGAGTACCCGTAAACAAATCTTGGACATTTATTGAGTTTATTTAGTCAGTCAAGTGGTAGAATCTTTTACTTCATCTTTTCCTGAGCATGACAGGCAGATCTCTTGATCTGTATGATATGCAGATCATATGCACACATACGAAGTGTTTGTATGACCTAGAAGACAATTGTTCAGAATTCTGTGTCTGAAAACTTGTTTCTTGCAGTGGGTTTCCATTCTGCTTTCAAACACTGGTATATTATATATTTGTATCTATGGTGGGGGAGAGACAGAGCAAAAAAATGATGTCTACCTTTGGAAATAATTCCTGTGTGAATCACACATCTTCCTTCGCTAGAGAACAGAATTAATGAAATTATATGTTTCTTGCTCTTGCAGCAGTTGCAAGTGAAACTCCGTGTGTGTATGGATTTAGGCAACCTCCAAAGAAGGTCTTTATTACTGATTTTTTGGAAGCAAAAGTTCCTCCGAATGAAATTTATCTTTGAGGAAGTAATAAAATATAGTCATGGCTATTCCTAGGGCTAGTCTTCCATATGTGTCCTGACAACGTTTTAGGGAGTTTTGCTGGCAGAGGCCTTCATATTGCATCAAAATCAATGGACCCGTTCCTTTTCTGATTCAGCCTCAGACCGGAGGAGAAGGTTTCATGTTCCACTCAAGGCTTAGTTCATTAGAAAATACGTGAAACCTTTACCATGAAATATTGAGCTTTAAGAAATGGAATACGTTAGTCCACAGAACTTCAAGCCTACAAACCTGGAGTCCATTATAGCCAAAGCACTAGAAACCCATTTGTAGGAAAAAAAGGTAGATGCAAACTAATTGAAATAAAATGTTTGCTGAAAGTATTCCCACCAGACTAAGATAAATTCCAATGGAACCTTTGGTAGAGGGGAAAATGGAAGATATATAACTTCAAAGTTGAAAGGAATTTAAAAAAAATAGAGAGAGGTGTTGGATTAAGACTGTCTCATGGGGAGACACAAGTGGCTTGCGCCAGATAATGCTTATTAGTAGATAACAACTGGTCTTTGCCTTCTGTCATTTTCTTCTGCCCAAGCTTATGGCAACAGTTGAGAGTCAAGAGTAACTAAATGAGTGGTCTTGCATTTCCTACATTTGAGTTTTGTCCCACTTTTTAAATTAGGTATCCAGTGCCTGTCCATGACTCTGATCCTTTTGTGTGGTGATGATAATCCTCAACAGTGTGCTAAGGGAGCCTTTTAGTAGGACAGTACTATTTTTATGAAAATGTAAAGAAGAAAGACTTGGGGCACCATTAGACCACATACGAGTAACGTTTTGAAAATAAATAAGATGATTTACTTGTAAGCCCAGGAGAAGATCAGCCCTCTTCTACCTTGAGGGGAGTAAAGCAGGAGATATTTGTGTGCAGGAAAGCAAAGCTGAGAGGATGTATGGGGGGTGGGGGTGTATGGGTTGTTTTGGTTTTAAATAAAGCTTTTGGAGGAAATAAGAGCTGTTTTAAAAAGTTTTGCGGTTGTTTTTCTGTTTAAAGTGAAGATTAACACTGCTGGGACAAGGGTGAGTACATACAGCTTGGGTTGTGTGCATTTAACCTGTAGATTAAAAGGCTTTTCATTGGAAAGGCAATGTTCAAAACAGCTCTTTGAAGGGGCGTTATAAGATGAAAACATTTGATTGGTTTTAAAATAAGGCTTGGGAATTTATGAAACCGGTTATCTTGTAAGGTGGAGGATGGCACAAACCATGGAGTCTTATCCAGTTTCATAACCAGAGTTCGAAGCATGCAAGAACTTCTGTGCTCTAACAGAAAGATAATCTTTCTGCTGTCTTCTTTTGTCCTGGCACAAATAGGAAAAGGATGAAATTCAGCCTTGTCGTTTGTTACAATTCAGTGAGACAAATATCCATTTCACTTATTAAGAAAATGCCCCAGAAAAAGTCTACTCTAGCACAGCTTGGACAATTCAGGTATGGTCAAAAATGTTGGGGTGCATTTGTATTCTGTTTTGTCTAAATACATCTTGCAAACCACATGATGGAACAGTTCAGACAGTCATGCTGGGCGACACTATAGCCATCTCACAGGATCACAGAGTATTCTGAGCTAATTTTGGACAGAATTGCAGAATAGTTCCGTGATTGCTGTATTACTGTTTTTCCTAACATCCTACCCAAGATTAATATTTTTAATCTCAGACTGAGCAAGGTAATTCCTGTATAATTTCATAATTGCTTCTAATTTTACAAAGGCTGTAAAGACTAGGTTCTTCTTATGCATTGAAGCAGTGTAGCTGAATCTAGTGCTTCAGTTTTGATTTCAAAAGATTTCTTTTTCTGGATTACTGCAGTGACCTAGCAGAGATTGGAGGGAAAAAAAAACCTGATAGATTAATTTCATTCATTTTACTTCTGTGTTTTCTGTGGTAGTAAATTCTGTGGTTTTGGCTCGGTGCAGGAACATGCAGAATTGTATTTCTGGGTTGATTATCAACTTATTTTTTTCCAGCAGGGACTCGAAGTAAAAAGGCAAAACTTGTAAAGACGTTTGAGGAGCAAGGTTGAATGTGTATATATGAGTCTTATTTTTCTGCAATGCAGTTAGAGGGCTGTGCAGAGAATGTGGAAAACCTTTGGCAGAATTTTCAGAGCAGAGCACTCGTGCTGAATAGAAACTAAGCAGTCAAGAAAAAAAAGGGAACAAGAGAATTAAAAAAAAAAAAATTGCCTTCCAAATAGAGTCTGGAAAGCTAATGAGCATATGACATCATTGAACTAGTTATAAAAAGATTACAGCTCCTCTGATCCAAGAAACAGACCCTCATGGTTTCTGATGTTCACTACATGAAGGAGGTCTAGAGTTGTGCTGCTGAAGTTTGTCCTTTGGAGGAACAGGGCACAAAGCCCCTCAGTGCTGGCAGTGAGAGTTGCTGCTGGTTCTCCTTTGGAGCAGCACCTGTTCCTGGGGCTGGCAGCAAAGGGCTGTGGCTCATCTCGGCTGGGACAGGCAACAGCAGCCCGAGATGGCCAGCCAGAAATAGTCTTCTGCTCTTGGAGTGCCTCCATCTGTGCTCAGAGAGCAGGAGCTGCTGGAGATGACCTTGTTTGCGGCTTGCATGTACCTGTGGAGACCCGTGGGCCCCTCAAGGGCCAGAAGGGACATGTCTGCTGTGGGTGCAGCACCTACCCTAGGGGCCCTCGGGACACATCCTCTGCCCTTGGTGACCAGAAGGAGCACCTGGTCCAGGCATCTCCTCTGAAACCCAGCCAGCCATGGAGCAGACTGTGTTTGTGTTCACTGTGCCACTCCAGGGAGGGGAGCAGGTCCCCCAGGCTGTAGGGGAGCAGTGGGACAGCAGCATTTCAGATAAAAGCCAGCACTCGTCTTTGCATGATTCTCAGCTCTGAGTGCTGCGCATCTTCCTCCATCCTGGTGGAATGCTGCTGCCTCTGTAGCCTTCCTGCTTCCCCACAGCAGCTTTCTTCCGAAGGCCTCCAAGTTTCAGCCTGAAAGCTAGTAAAAACCATGGAAACATAATTTTATTTTTTCAGACTTAATAATTATATTTCAGGCTAGGAATGTATTTTTAGGAAGGGGAAGGAATGAAGTTACGTAACTCGTGATTTATTGCATTGGGTCAAAGAGCTAGGGAACCTGGGATTTTCCTCTCTTGTCGCTGTGCTGGGAGCATTTCCCTTTATGGCAGCAGGGAGGCCAGCGGATGACTGTTCTCAAGAGCAATTCAAACTTCTTATAAATCTGCTGAACGTGCTCCTCTCCATCACATGTCGATTGCAGAGCAGGGAACAGCCGCTGTGGCAGAGGGAACCTCAGAGTGCAGACGTACCCTGATGTGGAGGGAGCACCTGGGAAGGCAGGGAAAGCGTACTGGCCCTCTCTTTGGGGGCAGAGGTAGTTTCAAGGCAGGAGGTAGATTTGTTCTGAATTAGAGAATTTTTTAATTGGTTACATAGGAATAGTGCACTTACCTGTAATGTGCGTATGGAGGTAACTGGGAGTAACTCTGTGGAGGAATCCTGAAAGTTGGACAGTGTGTTGGAGCAGAGACTGAGAGAAGTGAATCATGATTCTGTAAAAACAAACTTGCAGGTTAGGAAGTGTGTGTGCATGCGTGTCACTCGTTGAGAATAATTTGCATAATAGAAACAACTCGAGAAAGGGAGCGTGGAAGTCAGCATACATTTTGTCTGCTTCATCTGAGATTTGCTTTTATTCTTTTCCAGCAACTACAAACCAAAGAGAGAAGTTTCAGTGTTCAGAGAAGGGACATGGTGGAGGGGGGGGGGATACTACAAAAGAAAAATAAGTACTGGATATAATTCAGAAAAGACACGCAATCAAACTGAACAGATTGCTCAGGAAAAGATCTATTCTGTTGCTGAAATCCAAGAAAATGGGGGAAAAACAGGAAATAGTGAAATCTGTTATCGACCATCTGCTAAGCCTAGGAACTTAAGAACCATTCCCATGACAAAAATACTAGATTGTGAACTTAATTTATATTTCATAATACTTGAAGTATAGATACAGAAGTCCTATGGAGAATCTAGTATTACTGAATGTTTAAAAGATATTTAAGATCCTACTTAAAAATCAGAGTATTAACTGGTTTGACACTTTTTTTTCTGAGATCATCATTGATGGATCTAACAGATCGTGCCTTGTGAGGACAAGGAAGCCTTTTCAAACTTTGAGGAGGAGAGGGGAAGCAGGCAAGCTGAATTTCCTTTGGAAGGAGGAGTGGTCCTTCTCTTCCAGCTCCTGTCTCCCTCCCCTTTTGGTTGTTCCTCGTGAGTACCTCTGTGGTACCGTTACCATCCTGGGGCGGGAACTGTTCGTGCGCTCTGATGTTCAGGAGCCACGTGCTTCCCATTCCTGGTCCCGCCTGTGTGGAGAGCGCCGTGTTTGTTCTGGCCAGCTCCCTCCCTGCCTCTCCTTTCACATGGCACAGCCAGAGAGAACGCTGTCCAAAATAATTCCAGCAGTTTGGGGTGCTGTAAGCAAGCCATGAATTCTCCTGGTCCCTGTGCGTTTGCAATGACTCCACATGTGTAAAGGTGTAAGCGCTGTTTCCTGTAAGCGTTTTTGAAGGATGTAAATGGAGTTTAATTGCTGAAAATTGGGATCAACATGGCTATTCAAAGGCTGCGTTGTTTGTTGAATTGTCAGTATTAATGAACTCGGTGTGCAGTTTGCAAATTGCCTTGAATGTGGGCTATTGGCTTGCACAGCTTTTTGGAGTCTTTTCACAGTTCAAAGATAAAAGTGAGAGAAATCTTTGGCAAAAGCATATGTTTGCATGAAAAGTATTATTATATAGCGTGTGGAAAAGTTATGATAAATGCAATTCTTCGTGGTGATATTGTACTTTCTTAAACAGATTGGTCATTTTCTGTCAAAACTTTCAAGCCTTGTTCTGGTTTCTGAAATGAAAGAGGCACAGTCTCCTTCCTAATGATAGATTTTTTTTCAATTACAGAATATACTTGAATTTGCTCTTCCAGATTTGCTGTCCAGGTAATGAGTTGTTCAGCCTGTGCACAAAGCAGAGTTGTAATAGGTAAGATTGTGTGCAGTCACAAAGCTTTACAGTCACTAGTACTTCTGAGACTTCTTAAAGAAAGCAGGTGGAATGAATTCCATTTCATGGAAGGGTGTTACCATCCATGTGGCTCACTGAATCTTAAAAATGAACCTTCATGCTTTTGCTGACAGACTTGCTGTAGAAAGTGGCTGTAAGTAGCAGTAAGGTGCAGGGAGATGTACATGATGTCCTGGAGTCTTCACTGCTCTGCCTCATCTCGTACTCAGTTCTAAATAAACCTGTATTTTCACCCACATTGCTGCAGAGCTCTTTTGCTGCTCTTCCCAACAGTCTCCTCCTTCTGCTGCTGACATGTTTCCACCTTGCCCTTCTCCTTGTAATTCTGTGTTTACAACCAGTCATTGCATCTCGGCAGCCTCAAATAAATATAACTGTGCTGCCTGTCCTGGTCCCTTTGTGTTTGGGTTGGGACCTTCCCTTCCTTCTCAGTCTGCGTTCGTAGCAAGGTGTTTGCAGAAGTGAGGTGGGATTCAAGTGTCCTTCAGCTCAGTTCAGGTGCAGCTGTTCACACGAAGAATGAGTATCTGTGCAAAGGGAGGGAGGGACGAGAGTGAACTTTGCTCAGCCCTCATCTGCAGCTTGCTCAGTGTAGCTAAAATGGAGGGAACGCTGCTGCCAAGTACTGCAAACCACTCTCGAGTGCATGCAAACACTGCTTTTAGGTGGGTTTGAGTGGATTTTCCCTCCACTGGAAAAAGCACCACCTCTGGCTCCGAGGTTAATTCAAAGTCTATACACTGAAACATGGAAATGCTGGTTCTCAAAGGATCAATTGTAGGAAATATGAATACTGTCCAAACAGTGTTCTCCCTTCACTTTGCTTTTTCAGAAACATCCATAGCATTTTTCTTAAAGCACAGTTTCTTTTGGCCTGAAACACACCTGTGCTGTAAAATGTTAATGCTTAGTATTAAGCAAAGTAAATGGAGAAAAGTTTTTGTATCAGTTAGGTGGAGAGTTGTCTGGCAGCTTTAGTTGTAGCTGCTGTTCCACTAGTGTTGCTTTGCCACAAAATTGAACAATGCAGAATGGGTGGCGGGAATAGTTAATATATTATCTCTAACATTTTATGGTGTTCTGCAGTTGTAACTGTAGAACCTGTAGTCAACCTGACCACATACCAGATGTTAGTTTTCATGAGGATTTTGGGGATTTAGTTCTTCCTTTTGAATTCTTTCAGCTGTATTGTCTGCTATCCACGGCAGGGCAGGTGACTGCCCAGGGATGTTCAGTAAGGGTAACTCTGTAATTCAATAATCTTATGGAGAGCTGTGTACCAGCATTGTACAGTTCAGGTGCAGGGGGCCTCCATGAAGCTCCTGCCTCTTGGCCAGTTGTACTGGAGTCTGCATCTTAATGCCATTCAGCTTCTGGCTCCCAGAAGTGACAAGCCTGTGCCTTCAGATGAGAAGTAAACTTTGCAGATAATTTATTTGATGACTTCT
>VXAD01013580.1:513857-677320 GCA_013399195.1 Dicrurus megarhynchus | reverse complement strand
GGGGGTATCTGTATATGTATACACACGTGGCATTTTAAAAAGACTTGGATGTAGTTCCTTCACATGTAAACTTTGTCACACTGAGAGTGCTTACCTTTCTGCTTGCTCTTAAATGCCAGCTACCATGTCCTTGAGGAGCGTGAAAGAGAGGGAATCTTCATCTCTGCCACTTCAGGCCACTGCCCAGATGTACAGTTATTACAGCTCCTCTTTGCATACTGTAAATTATAATTACTGCTTAACTATTCCCTAGCTTCAACCATCTCTATGTGTTTTAAAGAAAGCTGTATTCTGAAGCAATTTCAGGTTTCAGTTTCTGCTTCTGATTTTTGTGGTGCTTTTGTTTGTTTTCATTCTCCAACTCTGAACCAGAAAACATTGCAGTATGAAAGGGGGAATATAACTGAAATTTGAGTTAAAAATCTACTCCCTTGATCTTAGGTTTTGGGGGGGAGAAGGGGGAGTGGGACATATGTGCAATTTGGTAGTATTTAGTACACTTAAGCTTATTTTTGTCCAATTGCAAAAAAATGCCCTTTTTTGAGGATAAATTTCTGTCAGGAGCATTTGTGTGCCTCCTGGCTGCTTGCTTGATCATTGCTCATGTTCCTTCTCTGGCTTTGTGGCTGGGGGTTGGTTTAAGGGGAGGACTTAATTGTGATGCAGCCCAGTAGCTGCTCTGGGATGCTGTGCCAGTCATGAAATGGATTTCTGACCCATGTTGATTTTGGTAGGAATTTTATCATGCCTCTTGGTGAGACTCAGATCTTTGAGACTACAAAACCAAGACTTTCCTGCCCATCCAACTACTGGATTATATAATCTGAGATTATACACTTATTTGTACTGCTCACCTCAGTGATGCCATGGCTATACCACTCTCCTGGAAGCAGGGGTCGGCCCCATAGCAGGGAGCAGCTTCAGAGGCAGATCTTTGGGTTTGATTGTGCTCACAGTCCCTGTAAAAGTAAAATCTTCCATGTTCAAATTGAATATTCAATTTGGTTATAATCAATAGCTTTTTAATTCTGAGGCTCAGAAACCAGAGTACCCTAAGTAGAGGCAAGGCAAATTCACATCACCATAAACCAGAAATGGAAATGTCCCTGGAGATTTTAATAAAAAGAGCTCAAGACTTATCTGTCAACTTCTTTAGCTGATGAATAGAAATAAGAATCCTTGCAGAAAATTTCTAATATGGTTGTAGAATGGATGGCTTGGGATTCTGTTCCTATTCTTAACTATACCAATGGCTTATCCCATCTCAAAGGACTGATAACAGAAAGAAATCATGTCCGTTTGGCATGGGGGAATATTGTTCCTTCAGAATTTGGAAGTACTTCACAGAGGGAAACAGTTCCCTGACATAAGTTTATTTGACTTTCTGGTCTTTTTTTCTGTTTCCCCAGGAACACTTTGGTAGGTTGATTTTTGTTGTTCTTCCATCTTCCTTGAGATGGCCAGCATGGGACCTTTTCCAGTATGCTTAAGTGTCGATTTTTAAAATTTTTTTTAAAAATTATTATTTATTTCATATCTGGTGAGGTGAGAGCATGTATCTGATAGCTATCACAGACCTTAGGAAGATGGATTCTTCTGGCTGTGTGGTTTTTTGTGTCAGTAGAAGTTCCTTGTGACATTTCATTGCTGTTTCTCTATTTGATGTCTCAGTGGTCTATTTCAAGGTAGAGGTTAGGGGGGAAAAAAAAAGGCGGAAACAGACTCCATATTTTATAGCCACTTAATCAGATCATTATTTATGCAGTAAAAAGGCAGCATTGAATTTATAAGTAGCATAGAACTGAGTTGATTTAAGGGCTTGTGTCCAGTATTAAACTTCAAGGAAACCAATACCAGAAAGGCTGTGTTCCACCTATGTCCATAATTACTTCTTTTAATATTTTATATTTTCTTAATTTTGAGAGCTAGAAGTAAAATGGTGCTGTGCAGTAAAAACACCCATCCAACAAAGCGTGGTATTGTATCTCATATATTTGTATATACTTATGTTTGTTGTTATAATAAGGACTTTAATTATATAAATAGGTATTTGTGAAGTCTGGCCATGATCACTGAATCCGTGACACTAAGGCAAAGCAGCCTTTGTGGTGCATGTGGCAGCTTGGTCACGTAGAACCAACTTCCAAGGCCCCGTGGTCTCTGGTGCCGAGGCATCCTAACGATACTCCATCCAACCTGGTGTCCTCAGCTTCTGGACTGGCCTTTTAACTTGCTATAAGCTGCACCAGGATGGAGATGGCTTTCATTTGTGATTAAAGATGATGCTAAAAAACCTTGGCTCCCTCACTGGATATACAAGTCACTTGGAGAATTTGGCTCACCAGTCTCCTTTGTGCTCTGACTTGCCGGTGCTATGGGGTATTCCTAGAGCTCATGGGGGGCAGTGTTCCTGTGTTACCATGGCTACCTACAAAGTTGTTGTGATGGCATCAAAACTGTTTTTTCTGGGTTTATGCATCTTCAATTCCCACTTTTTATTAAGTGAGTTTGCAGAATTTTGACCTTGATTTGCGTCAGAAAGCTGAGCTGCCGGTCTTCTTTCCCAAAAATGTCTCTTGACTGTCCATACATACGCATACATCGGTCTGTGTAGAGTCTTTGCATTTATCATTTAAAAATGGGAATTGTGAAGAACTGGCACTGTTACATAACTGCTTTCTGCATGGCTGCCTGAAAAGCAATGCCCACCAGGGTGACTAGGTGTTAGTCTTGGATGTGCTCTGTTGGGAATTAAGGAAATGTTCAGGAAGAGGTAAAAATGGTTGTGGGATGGGAGTTGTCTTTCATGTTTTAACCAAACTGCTATCCTAACTTTTCTAAGCATATGTTTTGATACTTCATTTTTTAATAAATTTTGAACATCTTGCCTGGAGATTATCCTGTTCATTATATTTTTCTTTTTTTTGGAAGTGAAAATACTGGCATAATTTACTGAAACCACTCTCAGTTCCATCAGTGTAGGATTTGCTAGTGCAGGGTATTTTTGCTGGCTCCAGCTTTGAAGAGTTTACTTAAGTATCAAGTTGTTAGTACAAACCCAACAGGTGCTGCCTCTGAATTATGGATGATTACACAGTCACTTTAGTCTGAATAAAGGTCTGGGATAAACTGCTTTGGGTTATACACAGGAGTCTGACAACCACAAATGCCAAAGACAGTATTTTGACTTTAGTGCAGGCATTGCATATATAATTTTTGACTGAGCTGGGAAGGAGGTAAAACAAGTTCCAAGTTTTGTATTTAGATGAAAGAAAATTCTAGAAGAAACCTGGGAAACTGTGTTGAAAAATATATGAAGATACGTAGTGCAGTATATTCAAATTCCATGATGACATACTTGAGGAAAAAAAAAAAATTAGTGAATAAATACAACATTTCTTATTTCACCATAGCCAAGATTATTAAGATGTCATTGCTGATAAAAGAGAATAAAACTCGAAGGCAAGTTTCAACCTCAAATGCACTTATCTTTGGAATAGCCTAATGTGCCAATTCTGTTTTAAAGGAAAAATAGTTTACATACCTGACATCCGAGCCCTTTAAATCCTACCCGAAGATGTGTTTAGCATACAGAAGAGTGGAAGAAAATGTCTGAATCTTGAGAGAAAAGCTTGAGGAAATAAGGAAGGGAATACAAACTAAGGCAGTCACAAGAGAAAAACTCTTGAAGTGAAAGCTTAGAAGTGAAAAGTATGTGTAACTCTTCTTGTCTCCTTAACATATTGAAGTTTAATGCTTCGATTATGCTGTAACACTGCAGAAGGGATAGTGCAAGCTGAAGTAATTAATGGATACTGACCAAAGACTGAGGAAAAGTCTTAAAAGATTTTATGTATTCATCCCTAGCCATAATAGTGAGATGGAAAGAGAGTGAAGAATTGTTTGCAATTTGTAAAGTCTCCTCAAATAATTGGAATATTAGCTATAAAAGCACTAAACATCCAGCGAAGGGAAGGGCTTTCTTGCCTGTTTCAATTCATCCATAAATTTGCAGCAGAACTTGCACAGCACTGCAGTCAGTGCTTGTAACTCTTGAATGGGACGTTCAATCCCTGTCTCAGTTGAGCACATTCAACTTCTAGCACTTGCAGATTCTGTGTATCAAGATAACATCCTTGTCAATTCATACACAAATGTCTTCAGGGAGCACACACAGAGCAAAGAAGTGATATCTCTCTCCTGGGGGAACCAGTGAGTCCTATTTGTGCACGTATTGACGGGCTTGCTTGGAACGTCACCAAGTATATTTAATCCAAAGTAAAATGGAGTTTTGCCATAGACTGTCATGAACTTTTGCAGATTTAGTACTTAACATCCTTCCAGATCTGTGAATCTCACTGTTAGGGAAGAGGGGGAAAAAAAAAAAAAAAGAAGCCCATACAAATTTCATGAAGTATGCATTGTATAAAGGATAAATGATTATAAGCATATGGTACCTTTCCATGAGCAGACTTGCATATGCATAAAACTTTCTGTAGAAGTAGCCTTGGAAGCATGTAGAGCTTCCAATGTATCATTCAGACCACTAAATTAGACTTCCTCCTTTTCCTCCCCCTTCCTCCATGTTATGGTAAAATGATAAAAGAAAGGACTAGATATATTCCTTAATTTCTTTCTTCATTATCTTTTCCCTCTCTTCTCCCAAGAGATTCCAGGGCATCGTTGTTAAACATTGGTACCCATTTTGGCTCCATGATGCTGCATGAAATGTGAAGAGATTGCCTTCAGCTGAAAGGCCAAAGGCTGGAAGATTATTAGAAAATACAGGAAGAGAACAACAATATAAATGGTAGTACGCTAAGGTGCTGATCACACCTCAACATCAATTTTGTCTTACTAGGAAAACCAAGAGCAAATAATAATAATAATTATTATTACTGTTTTATTCTATTTTTCTTTCAGTGTGTACCTATATGACCTCTCCTGTATTTCATATACATCCCTTGAAGAGAATTAAGGAGGTTTGTGGTGGGGGAGGATCATTATTCTTCATGCATGTCATTTGTCCTCTGCCCTGTTAGCTCCCCTCTGCAGGCTGGCAACGAAGTAAAACAAAACTCTGGAGCAGCTCAGAATTGTGTTTCTGTATCTAATCTGAGACAGTTTTGAAGTTGGGCCTAACAGGGTTGGAGTTAGCAGCATGCAGCAGCTGAAAATGTCATACTTTGGCTCTGCTGCTTGGCTAAGTCTCACTATTGCCCTTTGTTGTTCTCACATATCATTTTATTTTTAGGTGGCATTGTTTATGGGGACATAGAGAAGCGAGGTGAGAGAGAAAGAGAAAGATGGGCTGTTGGGCTGTCAGCATCAATATACAGAAGTAAGCTGGTGGGGTGTTGGATCCCTCGAGTCGTCCTCAGAGATCTGGACATATGTGGGTGGGTGAATGTTAAGATGCGGTGTGAGCAGTAGGTTAATATGAAGGTGTCAGCAATTTACAAGGTTTTTCATTTATTAATTTCTCTGGGTAACGTGTTGTCGTGCAGGTGATGGTTACTCGCGTGTGTTGTTGCAGGAAAATGTCCTGATGAACTCGCAGCGGGGGGGAGGATGCTGCAAAGTAAAGGGAGGGCTTGAGACAGGTAAACGTGCCAGACGGAACTTCAGATGGGCTCCATCACGTTACCTTCCAGGAACAAATGTGTGGGATGCAGGAGTATTTTAAGCAACAAGCTCATTTGGACTAAAAAAATGACATGCGTTTGAAACAACTGGGTAGACAGTAATTTAGAAGGTGAAGCTCAGTAACAGTTTGACAGGTCGTGCTTCAGTGTCACCCATCAATCTGATCATTTAGTTACGAAATATTTTTTGCGGTTTGTCCAAAATATCTCTGCCTGGTAGAGCATTGGGTAAGAGATGGCTTCTGGGATACTTTGAATAAGGAAATTGCAGAAAAGTGGGAATGAAGGACACAGCTTCAGGTAGTAGTGATTGTTTTACAAATGTAAATTTCTTGAAAGACTTGAGGACTGTAGTAATACAAAAGTACTGGATATAATCTTTCTGTGCTACCAGTAATAGCCAGAGCACCTCAGAGCACTCTCAAGAGTTTAGAGTGGTTGATAGAGTTGGTTGACCGGGACAGGTTTGCCATATTCTCCCCCACACTGCCCCATCTGCTTAGCATGATCAGAAGAGAATAATTTTGCCGGTTATTCACTTAAATTATTTAAATTTTGCTCCATTTGAGCGAGGAGTTTCAGCTTCGGAGCACAGTTATTTCCAGTAGCGTTGTGGATATAATGGGAAGCTGTGGCAGAGATTCCCTTATAGGAGGAGTCACCTGGAAGCAGCACCCAGTCCCTTTTTCCCTGCTAGTCTTCAGACTTACTGGAAGCATATGCATGCCTAGGGTAAAAGGGCACAGAAATAATAGAATGGGAAAGATTTTTAGGATTATCTTAACTGCACTTCTGTCAATGAGACACTGTTTCTTATAATACAATCTTAAATCCTTTCTTCATTAAAATTTTAAACCACTCAGCTCCAGAGGCAAATGCTTTGGTTCCTTTTCTTCTTAAAAAATAATGTGCATGTGCCTACTGAAATTGCACTGTTATATTTAAAAATACCTTAACAGGCTGCTTTCTAATGAGCAGGTTTTTTCTGATAGTGCACTTTTTCTAGAGCAGTGGAACAGCTCATAAATAGTTAATTGGAGCCATGGCTGTACTTGTGCACTTGAGTAACAGCCTTGGTGGAGAACTTCTCAGTCGTGCAGACAGGCCACTGCAGCATTATCAGCAACAGCAGCAAGATGTCAAATTTTCAACAGGAGTAGGAGACACTGACAAAATTTGCCATCTACTTCTAATTAAGTATAGAGCTGAAGTGCATTTGCTTAAGACAACAGTTTCCAAAGTAATATTTTTTTTTTTCCTGTAAACTTCTTTTTTTCAAGGCATAATGCCCATTAAAATAAATTTGGACTAAGTTAAAATGTTGAAGCCCTTTCTTTTTATATAAGGCTGTGTTTTTCTTTTACATCATCTGGATTTCAACTATCCAGTTTATCCCTGTGAACTCTTTCACAGCACTGGAATTTAAATATGTATATCATGTTTTGTTAATAATATGTCAGTGAATTGAATAACTCTTTATTTTTAATGAAAGCTCTTCAGGTTTAATGAGTAAAGAAATAATGTAAAATATAATAACCCAAGCCTTAATATTTTCTTGATCACAAGTCAAGCCTTCTATATAATTTATTAAAGTAGCATAATGTCCTTACATTTGAGGTCAAGATTTTGCAGGCTTAGCAGAGATTTTTATGCATAAGGGAAAGATGAAACTTTAAAAATATTATTTCAGCAGTTTCATAATTTAGGATTGTGACCTCATGCTCTAAGAATAATTATGGCGCATCACGATCAGCAGTTTATCAATATTCATTCATGGACCTAGACTCTCTTCATATCAGTTTGTTGGGTGGGTTTTTTTCTTTTCATGCAACCGTAGTAACTTTTAATAGCTGCTAAATGCCTTAAGGAGCATGGGCAGTTGCATTATTTGGGGGTTGTGCTTTAAGCAGTGTCTACCATATTTATGAAAGCCACTGTTATTCTGTTCTTTCCCTGAATTTTTGTGTGGTTGTTACACCTTCTGCTGCCAAGTGGGACCAGTGTTTCTAAGGAGCCATCCCAGTGATGTTTACCAGCTCTGCTTTCACTGTGGCCAGCATGAATTTGAATTTGTTGTGGCCGCATGTGCAGTTCCTGCAAAAATCAGGGGCAGTGGGATGGGTTTGCCATTGGTTTAAGCTGAAACTGTAATGGCAGAGAAGGCATAAGAACAGGTAGGAAGTTCTATGGCTGTTTAAGAGCTAGTTTGTGGCTGAAAATTCAGTGGTGTTGCATCAGTCCATAGTCAAGAATGCCAAATGCTGAGAACCAGCTACAAGGAAAAGCCAGATCAATGAAGTGAACACTTCACCAGTTTATTAAAATTTCTATCTAGCATCTTTAATGAAGCATTAAATGAAGTTTTCCGACCTACCCAGCCAAGAACAGCAGGCAGCAAAACAGCACAAGCTCTTCTGAATACTGCGGAGAAGGGCAGCAGGCACTTGTGGTACTTCTGGTCAGAGAGCACCACCTGGCCTGACCAAGGCATGACTGTTTGTAGGCATCAAGGACAAGCAGATGATTCCTCAGGAGTTCAAGCATGCAGAGATTCAACTCTACAAAAAGAGTAGAGCTCATGCCTTGGAAAATGGTGTATTCATTCACTTCTTGCAGGAAAAAGAAACTTCTGCCTTTGCTGGAATAATGGTTAGCAGACTGAAGGTTTAGCTTGGTTGAGGAACAGTTAATGCAATTTTTCAGCCAAGGAAATCTCAGAAAAGCTGAGAATAAAGGCCCGTATATTTTCTTTGTCAAGCAAACCAAAGCCTGTAATACCATTAATCTCAAGGGTTCCTTCAGGCTTCGGCAAAATTCAGCTGTTTGGGCAAGCCCTCGAGTTGGGAGCTCTGGTGTGTGCTTTCGGTTGGGGCAAAACATCACAGCTTTCCTCCTTGGGACGGGCACGAGTCTTCATCCCTGCCCTGATCCACCTTAGTATCTTGTAGGCAGGGCTGCTTCCTGACCTGTTTGGTGACTCTGATAGTGGAAACTGCACCCTGTGTCGCAGGGTTGGGGGAGTTTCCGACTTTTTGCATCAAATCCAAGGTTGTGCAGCTGCTAACCCGCAGCCTGCCGCTCTCTGCCAGCCACTGCAGTTGGTTCCCGAAGGTCTGAGAGCAGGAGACTGACTCTCCACATTAATCTGCCAAACAGCTTGGCCTGAGCAGACTTGTGTGGGGCAGACTTGAGGTGCTGCTTCAGCCTGGCTCTGCTGAGACATTCATGGGCTTGACATTTGTAGGCAATTTGTGCTGCTCCTGCAGCAAGTTGCCTGAGCGCTGCACTTGACAAGACAGTCACCAGCGAGGGTAACAAAAGGCAGAGCAGCATTTGTGAGATTAAAGCAGCGTTTCTGGAATGAAAGAAGCGTTGAACTTCAAACAAGTGCTTGGTATGCGTTTACTTTTATTAACATTCCTCTGTATGACTGTGAAATTTGGATAACAGCCTTGCTTCTCCCAAGCATTAGCGAGTTCCTCTTGGACTGTCTTTGAGTCCTTGCTGGTGTAAAAAGCCTGGAAAAGGTTTTGTCAAGTTTTTACAAGTGTTTTTAAGCAGCTTAGAAACACTGTTTTTGTAGATACAGGACCACAGATACAGATTTTCAAGGGAAGGGATGGACAGTGTGTTGCCTGAAGCTGCTTTGTATGGGCTCATTAAAATCAGAATGGCTCTGAGGCAAGTCCAGGAAATATTGCAAGGATGTCTTCAAGGAAAGTCCGTATTTGGAGTCCAAAACCACAAAAAAGACAACAGCACTCTCCAGTGTGGTCAAGCTTTTGCAAATTCAATAACTAGACATCTAGAGACAAGTGCAAAACTAGAACACTTGGGGAAAACAAACAAGAATAGGTGAATCAGATGAGTATCTGATAACTGATAACATGCTGCAGAAAGTTACTGGTTTACAGTAGCAAGTTCAGCAGACCCCTAGACAGAGCCTAAGGAGATTTTTATGTAACCGAGCTGTCTGTGTGTTCCCACCTAATAAGTTTTGAATGTCAGCCAACTCCAACTAAATTTGACAGTGGGTAGCTATTACAGCTATTCCATTTTAGCTGTTATCTCTTACCAGTTCCATTAAAAGAAGTGACTGGAAGGAGGAAAGGCACCCAATTAGTGCCCCCACTAGAGGAAAGGGGCTAGTTAGCATTTTTCTCCTATTAAATATTGCAAGCAGGAAGGAGGAAGACCTAGGAAAAAAGGTTTCATTATTCCTGCTCCTGAATAACAACTTAATAATTTTTAAAAATAGCAAGTCATTTTCATATACTTTGGAGCTCTACTTTTTATTTTGTGTATTTTATTTAGGAACATGAAAAGCAAATACAGAAGTAAGAACTGTAGGTCTTTTACTGCTTTGTGAGAGCAGTGGGCTCCCCTGCCAGGAGCTGCATGTTGTGAAGTAGTCTGAAGCCTGAAGGTGTGCAGATGGGGACTTCTTGGATCCTCCAGCTGTGTGATAAAACTAAGTTACACTCTGGTTGCTGCAACGTTTGAAAGCATGGCTGCTCAAAGCTTACTCTGTGTTGAGTCATCTTCTTTCTTCCCCAAGTGCTTATTCTGCATATTGCACACCTGTTTTTAACAGAAATAATTTTGATGGCTACAGAAGGGGGGACCAAAAAAAAAAGCAGATTGTTTTGGAATAGGCAGAAATTCAAAGCCAGGTTAAATGGGGCTTTGAGCAATGTGGTCAAGTGGAAGGTGCCCTTGCCCATGGCAGGGGGTTGGCACTGGATGAGTCCCAAGGTCCCTTCCAGCCCAATCCATTCAGTGATTCCATGATACTGCTTAATGAAGCAAAGAATGTGTCACCAGGTTCTTTGGTTTTAATTGGCTCTGTGTGGGACCTGTTGTGTCAGCTGGTAATATTTGTGGTATAACAATGAACGTAAATATTGCAGTCCTTGGTAAAGGAAATTGAAAGTCTGTGCCACAAACGTGCTGCAGAAGTGAATTCTGGGGGGTGGGTGATGGTTTAGCAAGTAATAATGTTTGCTCACTCTGCTGTACACCTTGATTTCTATATAACTTGTGTAAATTTATGCATAAGCACTTAATTATGCACGCTCATAAACTGTCTGTCTGCCTCTACAGTAACGTGCTTTTGTGCATAAACAGTTAAACATCCTTTTCCTGAAATGGGAGGGATGGTGGTATTTTTAATTATTGTAAATATTGTAAAAAATTGTAATTATTTTAATTATTGCTAGCTCTCATTCCCACTGAAGTGAAATGCAAGCTGCTTTCCAAAATCAAGGGCTGCTATATACTGCAAGAGAGTTCTGGCACTATGTAGCAGAGGATTTAGGACATGAACCAGGGCTGTGTTAGTTGTAGAACATAACTTTCCTGGTCTGTGTTTCGCTTGGTGCTCCCATTTTCCTTTAGTCTTTGCTATCTGGTTTTCAGCTACTCAGATGGAGAGAGTGGTAGGTACAGTCCTGTGTATCATTAGTATGTGAGCAGTAGAGTGAATTTCAGCTGAATAAAAATGAATTCTTTGACTTGCAATTGTGAACGTTTCTAGTTTGCCTTGACAATCCTGTCAAGACAAATTTGAACTTTGTCAGCAATTGTGATTGCTTGTGGGAGAGTTACCAAAAGCCTTTGCTCTAGGTATCAGTCACTGATTGCAGCCCTCATCTGCTATTTGACCAAAATTTTCCGTGGCACTCAGCAGGCTATTACTTGTCACTCTGACATATAATGGAGGAGTATTTTAATTGATTTAAAAGTTAAAATTTATGGTTACTTAATACAGTATAGCTGTATTACGTGTCAGTGGTTACACTTGCTGTGAAAACAGAGAAAGGGGAGTTGAAAGAGGACTTAGGGTTTGGAATATTTTTAAAACATGCCATTGATTTTACCTTCTACTTCGATAAGCTGTCAATAGAGTTTTTATTTAGTTAATGGGAGCAGAGGTTTCCTATTATGTAATTATTGTTGATTTTAAAAGGGATTCTGGAATGTTAACTGTGCATCTAGTTTCTAAAACTGTTTCTTCCAAGATTCAGTAGTACTTCTGCTTGAAATTCTTTGCTTTTTTGCCGAACTTTGAATAACTGCATTTTGGATCTGATGCTGGTTTGTTTCATCACCAAAACTGTTCCTCTGTCATGGTTTCCAGGTGCCCAAAGTAGGCAAAATTATACTTAAATCCAAGGATTATGTGAAATTGAAAATTTTAAGTCATTCTGAAGGCTGTACAGCATGAGTGTGGTCGGTGCATCTGCACACATGCAGGTTATGTATATGCTGGAGTATGAGATCAGATGCTCTGGAAATACTGCCTTCCTAATTCCTCTTGTTGAGTGCAAGTCTGCAGTGACATTCTAACTGGTGATGATGAGTTTAAACCATCTTTTTCTATGTGTCCATTTGAAAACAAGCCCTTTTGCAAGAAAGGGAGGAAGGCGCTACAAAGATGAGTGACTTGCATTTCCCTTCTCGCCACCCTGCCCGTTGTTCAACTTACCTGACTTTCTAAATTAGCAAGAAGGATGGAAAGAATATCTGCATTCCTTCTACAGAAGTAGGATGGGAAATTGGGCTGTTGAATACTCATTTATGTACCTCTCTTTTGGCTTACACTCTAAACAAAAACAGGCAAGGAAAAACAGAGGAACTTGAAGTGTGCAAATAAACGTGGCAGTCGACAATATCACCACCAACAGGAGTGAACTTACCTTGGGGTAAATATAAGAGTAAGGATTTCTGCAAATTGTCACTGTATAGTGGAGGTGGGACAAGTGGGAAGTGATGTCCCTGTCTGAACTGGAGCTGCTGCTTGCTATGTCCTCTGTTAATCACAATTTTTAAACGCATATATGGAGCCTGAGAAGGCTGTTTCACCTGTGACAAAATTCACAGGTTGAACTGGGATCGTGATTATTGGAGGAGATCCAGTTGCAAACTGTTGGTAAGCAATGTGAGAGCCAGAGAGACTGGGAAGGAAAGTGATTCTTCAAGCAAGACAGGATCAGTAAAGATAGATGTGGAAATTCTACCTTCTGGTTTTAGGAAGATGTTTGGTTTGGGCCGTGAGACCAGGAGGGTGGAAAAGACAAATTTATGAACTACTTCCACATCTATGTACCTAGAGCTGCAAGAGGCATCTTATTTCATGTATCAAGTGATAGTGACATGCATTAAAACTCCATGTACAGGTTGAATTTCCTAAAAATGGAAAAATGTTAGTGAAAAGGAAGCCGTCATTATTTCGAATAGTGGTTTTAGAAGTGACAGAAGATGTTTCAAAATAATGTGACGATTAGTCTTTTAAAATATCTGTTAATCAGAGATGGTGGTAAAGTTGGAGTTTGACTCTTACTGTATCATCTGAGGCAAGTGCCAAGCTGGAGACTTCCAGTAAAACGTAAATATCTGTGCCTAACCTTATTAAGGATTATTACTTTTTGATTAGTGAGATCATCTTAGGTGAATTATTTATTTTTTCAATCTTCCTTTTGCAAATGTGCACAGACCTCCCTGCATCTTGCAAGATACTGAGGTCTGTTCATGTCGGGAATTTCTCTGATGGACTCATGGACTTGAGTCTTAGCACTCAGTTCTGTGTTGGTACCTCATACTAAAGGATACTGCGAGCTGTCTGTTGCTTTTCATCTCCCCTTCGTCCTGTTTATGAAGTTTAGGTTGGTGTGCAGACCTTCCTACTTTTCTTTTCCGTTCCTGTGTGGTATTTTTAATACAACAGACACTGGTGCTGTAATTCCAGTACACTTCCAACATCCACACTAATTTTGTCTTGGTGGATGGGAGGGTATAAGGGAGTTAAAAGATCAAACCCCCCCCACTCCATTCGCCCCTTAGGTTCTTTCAGATCAAGCAATAATTATACATGTTGCCTTCCTAAGCCTGTGGGATTGCTCTTATGAGTAAAGGTCTGCCATACTGGGGTATTATGTGACAAGTTGGAAAATAGCCTTTGTTCCCATGGTAACCTTTTTTTTTTTGCTTTGGTGCATTTTTTCCCTATGGTTTCATGGTTGCTCTGGAGGTTTTTCTATTGTGGTATTTTAATCCCCAGGAGACGGTGGATGGCAGTTCAGTTTACTTTTTTGCTATTATGAAATAATTTAATTTTGAAAAAAAATTATTTGATTATGGAACTCTTGTAAACTTTTTATATTGTGGTTAGGGTATTAATGGTGTGGTAGCTTTCTCTGTAACCATATCATGCACTCAGAAGTTAAAGCAAACAGTTGGTAATAGGAAAGTATGTCCAACTGGACCAAGCTGCTTCTGTTATAAATGAATATTTTTAATACAGTTATTCTTTCAGGACTTCTGGGGCCAAGCCATTGCCAGATGAATAAGGTAAATTTTTCTCTGCAATAGAATGATATTTCTTAAGGTCATTAACAGTCAATGCTCTGGTCATCAGTGTCATTTCAGGCTGCTGTAATGAGGGTTTCATAAAATAAGCTTTCAAACAAAAGCAGGTATTTTTAGGAGTTGCTTGTTTAGACTCTGAGGGAAGAACTTCAACAAAAGTTGTGAGCTTTCTTTTGGAAAGAGGAGGCTTTTTAAAGAGATGCTTTTATTACTGGCAGCATCTCCCTGCATTTGCCTTCTATGTATATTTTCCTCCTTCCTTGCTCGTTCAGTTTTCTTTGTCTCAGAAGCCTTCAATAGCAGAGAGATGTAGTTATGCAATCTTGTCTTGCCTGAAATTCCTCGTGGTGATGATTTCCCACTGGTGCCCCCATCAGCAGGTGATCATCACGTGAATCATGGCATTTTTTGCAGCTTTAAAATGTTTCTGACTGAGAAGACAGCAGAGCCTCACCAGGTAAACGCTACTATGCCCTGGTAGGAGAGTTTCCAGGGTGCAGAATGGCTCACATAGTTTTCAGCAGTGGAAAATGAGAGGTTGCTGTGAAAAAATTGGATTTTCAAAGCTGTGTCTCTTCCTAGTTATGGCAGGTGAGCAGGTGCAGGAAAAGAAAGAGTTAAACATATTCCCTGCCCCCCTCAAATAGACTTTCAATAATTAACCAGATAATTTTCCAGATAAACTGTTCCTGCCTTATCTTGCTATACATAGCAATTTATAATCAGCAGCACAAACACCAGAATTGCATGCATTTAAACTGCACTAATTCTATAAGTGGGCCAAATATGAAAAGTTAGAGCAAATGTACTCTGAGGCTTACTGGAGTTCTCTGCCTTCCAAAGCCGAAGGCTTATTCCTGATAGGAAACTCCCCATCTAGGTTAACCATTCCATTTCAATAGATAACTATATCTATGTACTAAAGAACCTGCAGAGTAAGGAAATTTTATTTCCCTGGGGCAGTTGTGTCTTGGTAGGTTGTGACAGTAGTTAGAGGAGAAAAGTGCATTGCAGAAGAAAAGTAGGAGGATGTTACACATCTCTGATCACTAAATCACTGGGTAAAAATTACATTTATTTCCCTAGGAAATAAGTGCTCCTCAGTTACAGTCCATCAGAACACACTTTCGTTGATGCTTAAGTTTATATTTTTCTGTAGTCAACCAATTATTTGGGGGTAAAATTTGGCTTGCTGGCTATAGTTGCTACCAAAATATTTCAGTAGAGAAGGTCAAGGAAAAGTCAAGGTTTACAGCTGGATGGAGGAGAACGCTGAGTCCTGTCAGCATCCACTAAGGTAAATGGGAACTGAAGGAGCATAGCACACTTGCTTCATTTTGTAAAATCAACATATGCCTTAAGGTTAAGCTAAATACAGGAACCTGTTCGCTTCGACTGCAGCACAGAACACATCAGATTCTATTTGCCGAATAAACATTGGAACGTAAATGCTTTCTTTAAATCCTAAGTGTGTCTTTTTAGATTTGGTGGGGCTTGGAAAAAAGGTTGGAGCCTTTTCTATTAGTGCATGTCAGAGCTTGCTTGTTATCGTAATAAAGATCCCGGTATGAAAGTGCAATGTGTGACCCTTAGGCATTGCTAAATAAAGTAACTTAAAGTGAAAGCTGGAGTTGCTGAGGAAAAACACCATCCAAGTTCTCAGTTTGCTTTTTCTTAACTGAATGCACTTTCCTTCTGATTCCTACATGTTCCATCATACTAAGCATTTCTTAAGATTAAAAAAGGTGGTAGTGTTTGAAGTTCAAACAATTGAAGGGTTTCTATCTTGGAATACAAAAGCTCTGTGCTTAAAAAAAAAAAAAATTGAGACTGACCATTAATTTAAATGTAATGTGACAGCTACTGAATTCTCTTTGTTTGGGGCTTGTTGTGTGGTTGTTTTGCTTTTTAAAATGTCTTTGGAATATACCCTCAAAGAGGGTAAATGTTGCTCTGCCTGCTCTGGGAATGTTGCTGCTGAGGCTCAGGGGTGGTTGGATTCCAGCAGTTCTTAGCTCAGTGTTCCCAAGGTCCCACGTGACTGCCTTCTCCTCCAAAATCCTGATTGTTTCATCTCTGCACCTTCTCTGCTTTCTTGGTCTGCTGACAAGAAGATTGGTTTATATACTCTGACATTTAAGAAATACCATTTTCCAGTCTGCTAATCTGCTTTATTCAGGTAGTTATAGGAGAGAGCCAGGGTTCCTTCCTACAGTGAAGCTTTTTAAAAATTTGGGTTATACAAGCAGAAACTGATGCTGGTCAAACATTAGTATTGACAATTAAAATGGGAATCATGGAGCAAAATCTGGGAAATGATACATGGCACTGGGGCAGGTCATGACTACCATCATTGTGGAGTGGTCAAATAATCTACTGGACAGCTTTTGACCAGTATGGCACTTTCTAAAGGAGTAGTAGAGTTATCTTGGGCAGGGAAATTGTTGTTACTGTGTGAACATGCATAAATATAATGGAGGCAATATGAAGATGAGATGGTTATGCTGTTTACTATGATGGCTGAGTGGACAATGAATTAAAGAAAGGAGGGTACTGGGAGAGCTGCTAAGAGAAGTGAAATACCATTGAAATACCCAGATCTTGTTTTGGGCCACAGGAAGGTGAGTTTCAGTATTGCTGTGTGCAAAGTTGACTATCTTCTACTAGTTCCCAGTAGGCGATGACTCTAGCTGGAGGTTATGCCCCTTCAGAAATGAGGTGAAGGGGTGGAAGTAAGCTGCTGGCAGCCTTTGCATCTTGAATATCCTGATTATTCTTCCTCTTACAGTTACTTTTTTTTCTTCTTGTGGTAAAAATATGATTCTATAATCTCAAATTCTTTTTACCTTGGTTTTTGCATACCTTTATTTATTGAGGAGTACCCAGGTTCCTTCTGTTGGTTTTACTGCCAGAAAAGTATGAAAAAGAAAAGTCAATGACATGGAATTAAAAAGGACTCATCTAGATCTCATAATAATAAAAGCGCTTGGAACAAATGACTTTGGAATTCATATTGTGGCTTATGCTTCTTTGGAGTGCTTCATTTTATCATCAGAGAGGCATCGTTTGTTTAAACTGTGCTCCTGTATGACATCTGGTTTGAAAAGCATAATAACCTATATAATCAGCTTTTTAAATGCTGGATTATCTGTGGGTTTATTGACTCTTCTTTACAAAATCTGTTATTTCTAATTAATTCTCCATATAACTATTACTAAAGCCAACTTTGAGAGGCACAAATGAGCTTGATGGCAATGGCTAGTCAAGGTCAGCATTTAACTGCTAGCATTTGCACTGTTAGGGATAATAAATCAGACTTAATCACATACCCTACAACGTGACAAATGTTACTGGAGCCATCGAAGCAACCGTTCTACAGCATTTGGCATTGTTAAACTCTCCATGCTGCCCTTGGCTGTAACAGCATTGTGATAAAATACGTATGCTCTGTTAGATCTCCTCTCTTTAAATCCTGTGGAGTTTTATGTGGGGGTTTGTGTTTGCCTGTTCTTGTCTTTGTATTAGAAATAATGAGAGAGGCATGAAAGCAGCAACGCCTAATCAACCTATGGGAGCCACTGGCTTCTGAAAATGGGAATGAGTAGCCAGCTCTATGGCACTATTTCATATTTCTTGTGTTTTCAGTTAGGAGTTTATATTGAGACTAGCTTGCCACCCACAAGGAATGTCCTGGCTCAACAACAGTCCATTGTGTCCAAGTTTTTTTAAAAACCCTGTTAAATATCAGAGCAATAGGTTTTAGGCTCTGATTTGGTTTTGTGTAAATACGGTGTTTTCACTTGATCTGGATTTTAAGACTCAAACCTGCTGTGGCCCGCGTATGCCATTAGATTTAGCATGTCATTCAAATAGATACTTGGCACTAGGCTAATTACCCTCCAGGGAGCCAATTGTAAAGTTTCTAATATTTTTTTATGATATTCATTATTACGTGGACCAACTCTTGGATATTCCAAAAGAGAGAATGACTTGTTACTTAAGTAACTTGGATTATTGTAACTAAACTTCTCATCTGGAGCAAAAAATCAAACTGAGCTTCAAAAAAAAGAGGTAAAATTTAGTTAATGTAGATACCTCTGTTATAATCAACTGAATTTAACACTGATATTTTGCTTATTAAGTGTTACCTGCCTGTAACTTTCCCACATGCCAGTTTACATTAGGATTACTTGGTAAAAATTTATGGCGTGTTGCTGTGGAAATTAATGCAAAAGGAAATATTTAACTTGGAGCATGCAGGAAAAGCACTTTCAGTGTGGGGGGTTAAGTGTAGTTTTTCTGCCTGTGCTTATTATAGAATAAAGAGCTATAATGATTAATAAAAAGAATTGCTTTAATAAAAGTGATGAATAAATGAAGTGTTTTTCTGTGTCATCAACACTGGATGTCTGGCCTTGAAATAAAGGCCAAAGGGTAGGTTCCTCATCAGTCAGATCTTGTTCACTATGGTTACTAAGAAAGGGGTGACAGCCTGAAAGACGGGAGATTTAGGAGGAAAAGGTGTAACCATCTGTGTGTGCCTTGTTGGGAAAGAAATGCTTCCATGGAGAGAATGAGTTATCCTGAGGTTTAGCTTGTGATCTGAGCATATTTTTGGGCTCAGCCTTTTACAATTTGCACCACTTTACCTTTGTGTGAGGTATTACAACAGCATTTTGAACTGGCAAATACTCTGGTGTAGCATGGGTGAAAGAGAACATAAGAGATTTTAAAAACAAGCCAAACAGTGTTCATTTAAGACAATCATTGCCAGAGCTGGCACAAGTTGGAGGAGATTGAAGTACCAACAGCGAATGTCAATGGTTTTTTTGCAGTAAAGTATTTGAGAACAGCTCCATGTTTGATACTCCTATTAAGAATGAAAATGCCTCATTCGTGTTTTAACATACTCCACTTTTAAACTGAAGAAAAGAAGGAGTTAATTCAATCTAATTCCAGAATGTTAAGCTTCCACCTGTGATGCTGTGGCTGAGTAGCTGAATACATACTTTGTATTCAGGCTGTACCTTTCAGTTGTATTCAAGTCTTCAGCGGAGAGGAGCACTGCATAAAATATGCTATAGATTGTGTCTTAGGTAGGCATTTAATAATAGCAGTGGATCAACTGGTGTTTAATGTGTCTTTGCTGGCTTTTTTTTACCTAATAATTCTGTGAAAGTGCAGTTTTGCAGGGTAGCTTGTGTCTAAAAAAAGGCTCTCCCACCTTCTGCAAACCCTACATGACAATTTATTTTCAACTAAAAATAATACATAATTACATATATATATATATGCAGTATGTATATATAGAGAAGCATGTGCGTGCGTATATATATAAAAATAAAAATCATGCACACTGCTGTGATACCCTGGAAACCTCCATTTCTCTACAGGAAAAGCTCTCTAATGAAATTACCTCTTTTTTAGATATTAAAAAAAAAGTACACTGACCTTTTCAGGGTAGAAAGACTAGGAAAGTTTTTGCCGGTCTTATGAAGAAATGGGAACAAGCAGCATCAAAATTACAAATTCCGAGACATTTTGGCCTTCCATCTGAATTGAAGAGTTTCCCTTTTCAGGGAAAAATACTGATGTTTGCAGTGAAAGAAAGAAAGAATTTTCAAGGTTAGTTTTCCAGGTTATTGACATTTTCTCTAGAAAGCAGAGACGTTTGGAGAATTTTGTTTAATGGGAGGCCTAATTTTTTTCATGCAGTATGAAACATGCTACAGGGAGAAAGTCCGGTTCTTTGCCTTAACACATCAGAGCTGAATACCAGCACAGCCTTGGCAAATCCTGGAAAAGTTACTTTTCCTTAGGGTAAATTAATGCAGCGTGTGCAGGTATGACTGTGACTGGAGCACGCAGAACTTATTTTAACATAGATTTGGTGAGGCTTTCTCTCTTAACAGATGAGCTAATGCCATCACCTAGCAATTATCAAGTAGCGTGATGTTATGTAATGAAAGTATAAATAGCACAAGGACTATAACTAGTAAGTCTAACAGACTAGCGAGCAGACAAGAGCAGGAATACTGTTTGGAACATTTTGATTAACATCTGAACGCTGTCATTTAAGCAGACATCTGGATTTGATGTTGCAGTAAAGCTGTAGGCCAGGAGAGCTGCGGTCCTTCATTTGGAGTGACATTGGAGCTGTGCCCCCTGGATAAATCACTTGGCCTCTGCATGCCTCTTTAGCGGAAGTTAGAAATTTGGAAAAATGCGAAGGGTTTATACTTAGAATTTCTTAAGCAAGCTCATTATCTTATGTTTGAATTAAGACTGCTTGTGTGCTTTGTTTCCCAGTGGCTGATGGACAAATAGCCTGTGACCTGGAGTTTGAACCACCTGATAATTTCCCCACTGGTATGAAGTCTTTCAGGGTTGTTTCTGTAGTTGTTTGGCAGCATTCGGAGAGATAACATGTAAGAAATGCAAGAGTTCACATTTACCTGGAGAAGAGGGGCTGTGTGAAAGGAGATCCTCCCTTCGGCCCCATGGAGACATGGGAGGGATCCAGAGTTTTCATCTCTTTCATGGAGAATGACTCCTTCCAGGATCTGGCATGTTTCTCCAAGCATGCCCATTACATTAGGGTGGCATTTTCAGTTCCTGAGGGAGGAAACTCACAGGATCAGGAAATGTGGCTTGTTTTTGAAAAGCACTGTCTTTGAGAGTTGCCAGTGGAAAAGGTGCCCTGTAGTTTAAGACAGAGGTAGATGATTGAAGCAGGGCTTGCAGGTGCATCTGTCTGCAAACCTTCAGGATGGTCTGAACCTCCAGTGCTGTTTTTCTGGAACCTACAGGCATATGGGAGGATCTTCTGCACTTGCAGAATGTACAAAAGCTTCAAAACTACATTGGAAGTAAGCTGCTAAATTACAGGAATATTAGAAATAAGCTCATGGACTACTGCAGTGGTAAGCAGGAGCGCAGACAGGGGAGTACATACCATTTTGCTGCATTACTTCATAAAATGGCCTTAGAGGTTTCCTTAGAGGTATTCCTTAGCTGTGAAAGCTTCAACCAAATAAAGAAACAGAAAATTTACAGCTGCCAGGTTGCTGCCAGAGTGGTTTGTTAGTTAGTTTTTTTTATTTTCAGTTTTAATCATCTGCTACCAATAAATTCCACTGCCCTTGTGGTAACTTCTCACATTAACATTGATATATAATGGGTGTTTTAAAACAGACAATAAAAATATTGCACTTACTAATTAAAGCAATTCATGTATTAAGCCAGGCACTGCCAGAAAGAGTTGTGGTTTCCTAATTGTTAGGTGCCTTGAGCAATATACCTGTTATAAATTCTTAATTGAACTTTGCATTATGTCTGGTGTGATTTGAAATATTCATAGCTGTTTTGTTTTGTTTAATTGTTTTCACTCCAGCTCTTCATTGAGAAGTGTATCAACTGGATCTTCAAGACCTTCCAAAGTGTGTTTGGTGTGTGGAGATGAGGCATCTGGATGTCATTATGGGGTGGTTACATGTGGCAGCTGTAAAGTTTTCTTCAAGAGAGCAGTAGAAGGTAAGAAAATACAAAACAAAAAATGTGGACACAAAAGACAAAATCTATTCTTTGGGTTTTTTTAAGAAATATATATACACACACAGAACTTTTCCTATGTGTTTTCTGCTGTTGGTAAAATTCTGTGTTGTTAATATGAAAAAAAAAAGTTGAGTGACCTTTACAGACTTTGTAAGCAACTTCTTCAAGTGGCAAAAAGATTTTTAATATCTGATGATAAGAGTTCATGGCATGCAAAGGGCATAAATACCATATAGGTTTTTGGAAGTCTTTGCTGATGAGTAAATATTCTTACCACCACAGGTGAAGTAGGAGATAGCTACTTACTGATTTATCTTCATGGGAAAAAACCTAGAAGGAAAAAAAGTAGGCTCTTAATATGGTGTCCAAGCTTGTGCACTGAGAAGAGTGAGGGAGTGTGAGGTGTGATTAATTTCTTCTGTGATCATTAAATCTACTTCTGATGGCAATAAGGATTTAGCTCTCTGTTAAATAGACCTGGAGGGCTTGTGCGTCATTGAAGTCAAGACTTCGTGTAATATCTATCAATCTATTTATCTATCTATCATCAAAAGTGTCAATCTAATTGAAATTAACTTCCCAAAGTTATAAGGACATGGAAAAGGTTTCTCCTTGCTGAAAACATTTTCTCTTACAGTTGTGCAGTAGCTGGCCTTGATGTCCTCATTTCCCAACTTCTTCTTGAGAATTCAGTTGCTTGATGTGGCACATGAACGGGAAAACCTTCCTTTTTTTGGCTGAGTTATTTCCTCCATGTGCTTCCACACCACATCATGGATGGCTCTTCAGACATCATATCTGAGCTGACCCCTGAATCAGGAGGAGATATTTTTTTGGTTGGATGGTGAGGCTTTCCATATACCTGCACATACTGAGTGAAGTGACAGCACCTTTTGTTGTCTTCCATTCTCCTTTCCTGCCTCCCAGGAAAGCCTCCTCTCCAGTCTTGAATCACTGTAATTTCAAGGCACTATTTGTCTACATTTACGTCTCTTTCATTTGTGGACCAACATAATAGGATGGATGTTCCCGTCCAGCTTTACAGGAATTTATGAAAAATTACTAAGGAGTCCCTTTAGGAGTTAACAGAGTAGCAAGACTGTGTTTTCAAGCCTCAGAAGCCATTAGGAAAAGATTACTCTCTGATCAGGCATAGAAATACATTTTTTTAAATGTAATTAAAACTGATCAGTAATTACTGAAAGTTTGCAAGTTAAGCAAAAAAAAATCAAAAAATGAAAGAGAAAGCTTCCCTGTCATCCCTAAAAATTTAATGTGTTTTAAATTAGCTTAAAATACATTTTTTAGAGTCATTATAGTAACATACATGTACCTACCAGTGGTATGTGAGCACTGTCTAGACTTCTTGGAATGCACATGACTGAGCTCTTGATGTTACCAGTAGCACTGTTGTTAGATAAACACTGAGAGATTTTGTCTTGGCTTGCACTTTTTTTTATATATTGTAGAGCATTAGCCCCAAAAGGACATAGCAAAACCTAATACACAAATTGGCCTTCAAACATCCTGGCACTAGCCTTATAAATGAAAGTTTGTGTAGGTAGTTTTGTAGTAAGAGGTTTCTTGTAGAGTCACCATAAATTGTTCAGTTGGGAAAATGAACCAATAAAACACCCTCTTCTGAGGCTTCCTATTTGAAATAATTGAAACAATTAAATATTTGTAGCATGTGGACACACACATTTCTGTCATGATCCACTAAATACTCGTCAGTGGGTGATGTCCTTGCTCTTTTCGAGGACCTTTAAAGGTCCCCTCCAACTCAGCCATTCTGTCAGTCTATGAAGTGGGGAGACAAATTGGGTCAAAAAGCATGGAAACAGAGAAAAGAGGGATTTGGAGAGAGGGAGCTCTGCACACCACCTGCCTCTTTGGGTCTTGGCTGGAATTGCTAACATTGTCAGTATACCTTGAACAGCCCTTGAGTGCCAATTCCTTCGTGCTCCTCTGAAACTCTACAAAACCAGAGGGATTATAATAGAAAATAACAACTGTATTGGAGTTTAAAACCAAGAAACTGAGAAGAACGAAGAGACTAAAGTTTGCATTTCAAATTATAAATCTGGTAATTGTATTCCCAGTTAGTCGTATCTTGGAACTTGCAGGAAATGTCTAATGGATTTATGAGAAGGAGAGCTGTGGACCAAAAAAAGTATTAAAATGGGTTTATTAGTGAAATTTCAAGAGTAATTTCAGATGGCATTAAATCCAAGCCTGTAAATTATCCAAGTACTAGTTTTAGTATCAGGTAGGCATGGATGTTTTGCTGACTGACTTGATGAACAGGAGGCTGGCATGAAGAAACGTGATTTTGTCATTAACATAAATTTGATCTGCCTTGCAAACACTAAAAATCCTTAGACTGTAAAAGTGTTGGTAAATGGTGTCACAGCAAAAGTTAAGATACATGCATTTAGAATATATTTTTACATAGGTTAATTTTATCGTATGGGGTTTTTCCTCAATTACAGATATGGCTAATCATAAAGTCTCATTTGAACTTGAATTTATGATCAAATTAGACTCATATGCTGAAAATATGCTGTACTGTGAGGGAACCTAAAGCACCTGGCCAGGCTTGTCTTCTCTTTTTCCACTGAAGCAGCTTTCTCTAAGGAGAGTAACAGGCTTGAAGTCAGAAAACACAGCTGTTCTTGCCTATGCTTTGCATTTTCAGTCTTCATTTGTTCAAGTTCCAGACAAGTATGAGGTAATCTCTCCTAAATCAAAATTTATATTGTTTCTTAAGTTGCTAATCTTTTATTCTTCCTTTGGCTTGGAAAGAAGCAAAAAGGAAGGCATTTTTTCATCTCCATATGGTGCTAAAGACTACAGCAAAAATGACCATTTTCTTCCAGTTATTTTGCATATTTGCTTGGAGATTTTTGGCCACTTAAAATGGGAGCATTAAAAAATTATATTGTATCAGTTATAGGGAAGCTTGTTCTTTTTTAAAAATACAAAGATGGGATAATTCAGTAAGCATCAGATTCTGATGTTGGTCTCTGTTCCAGGAGGTTCACCTTAAAGCTAGTTCTTCAATTTTAAGTCAAAAAAATGGATTTCTCTTCAGCTCTGAAGTAGAAACATAAGCACAACAACAGAAGTTTCTAGGATTGCAGGGTTTTTTTTCCTCACCTGAACTTTTGCCCATTTAGAGTGGAGGGATAATTTGGAGGAAAATTTTGAGTCTGATCTGATGCTTCCTGGATGTAGCAAACCTGCTGTGCCCCTCAGTGAGCAGCGTAGGAACAAAGAAATGCTACCTGTTTTTTCAGAAACAGGTAATCTTCCTATGCACTGTAAGTGAAAGAACTTCCCAAGGGCTTTATAAACCCCAGTAGAAGATAAACTAAAACCTCTGTGTGCGCCTCCCTTGGTTTTTTTTTTTCATTTCAGTTGAAGTGGAAAAGTTATCAAGGTGAGAGAAGTGCTAACATACGTGACTCTTGAGTAATTTGCTTAATTAGCATAACTTTTTACAGAATGCTACTGTGAACAGGGGAGTTTACCTTATTGATCATTTAAAAAAGTGCTATTTTTTTATGCTGTATGAAACTGGAATTGATACATAACAGCCGTTTTGCACACCATTTTGCAGTGTGTGCACCCATGAATTTTGTAGGTCTGTATTACTATAATTAATTATACATACAGCTCTTCCCTCTCCACTCTTCTGTTCATGCACTGTAATGGAGTCAGTGTTTTTCCATAACAGGCTGCAATTTTCCTTTTATCCGCTTTCCTAAGGTCCGTGGCCTCTCTAAATTTGACATCACTCAGTATAGATGTCCATATGTTTTCATAGAAATTTTTATGTGGGATTTGAAGTTGACTCTGTTCCTGACCTGTTGCAAGAATCTGTTTTGCAACCTATCAAACAGAAATATTAGGTGAAGAGCAAGCAGATGGGTGATCGGCTGAGGGCAAGTGAGCTGGTCAAATTCATGTAGCAGCTGCTACTCTTACTTGATATGCTATGGTTAATAGGTGTAAAATAAAATTTAAATAATTAAGTTGTTACAGGTTTGAAGCTGCCGCCAGCCTTCCATGCTTTCATAGATATATGAAAAGGACTTTTCCTGGGTTTATCTCTGGCAGGCAGTATTGCTCTGTGAAATGAAGCCTTCATTCCTTTTCCAGGCTGGTTTTAGTTACTAAGGGATCAGAGTTGAGGAGACTGGTAGGAGGAAGGTGCTAAAAAAATTTGCAATGGGACCCCAAAAAGGAGAAAAAAGACCACATAAAACAAGCAGCAAGAGTGGAGACATAAGAAAAAAAAGGAAAGAATAAAGGGTAGAAGATATATTGCAACTGAATATTTTAAAGCTGGGGAGAGGTGAAATGTGAGGAAAATCTTTCCTTGTGGCTCTTTGGAATACGTGGTCTGCATGGAAAACACTGCCCAATGTTCAATAAAAAATGCTGGATGCATTCAGGTGAATGTGAAGTGGAACACCAGGTGACCAAGCACAGTGTGGTAGCATTTCGGGTAGGAGGGGGGAGATTTGGGAACCACCAAGGTGATGGAGTGCCTTGCTTTGAAAACAAGCACAGACTGAGTGGGTTTAGCAGCTGCAGTGCCACAAAGAACATAAGTTGGTTAATAGCTGTGAAAATGATACGAAAAAATATTTTATGTCAAGGAAGCTGAAAATCTGCATTCATTCCTTTCCAAAAGCATTAATAATTTCTTCCCTCCCCCAAGACTTCCAACATATGCAGTTTTTTTGAGGGCAACTTATTTACTGTGTGAGCTGGTGTTGCTGTAGAGAGGGATAGATGAGTATGAGGATGAGAATTTAAATATGGGCAGCTGTCTAGCCTTGAAAAACACGCACACAGGGCTGCATGCAACTATTCTTTTCCTGCACTCTGTCATTTGTCTTTTGTTCTTTGTTTTATGAATATTAATTTCTAGACTGCTTCATCTATAAAATAATATATTCAGTAGGTGATAGCCAGCCTGCACAAGCACAAATACCCAGCAAATGGAACATGGATGCAGTGGTAAGATTGGTTTATCTTGGGCAGAAGCCTTCCATTGCCACGAATTCAAGCACCATACAGACTTTTACGTGCTTACCTTCTACATCCTGTTAAGAGAGGGGAAATTTTGGCATTCGTGTGTTGTGACAGGGAACTCAGTTGCAGTAATTTGTTGTTGTTGTTGTTGTTTTCTTTTTTAACACCTCACAGGGTAACATCCCAGCAGGTCAGAGTCTTCCTAGAGGTGGGATGGCCCTGTGAGTGCATGGTGATTTAAGGTAGCCACAAATATTTGGCTAACAAATGTTCCAATGCTGCAGCTGTTAGTTTAGTGTTTTCTTGACTATGTCAACTGCCTTTTCTTTAAAAAGGAATGGATCTCTTTTTCTATAGGAAAGGTAGACAGGGTGCTTCCTGGGAAATTCATCTCCTGTAGGAAGTAGTTCCAAGTTGGCTGAGCCACTTGTGTAGTGTACTTGCTCAAAATGGATGT
Organism: Dicrurus megarhynchus; assembly: GCA_013399195.1. Classification (NCBI taxonomy): domain Eukaryota; kingdom Metazoa; phylum Chordata; class Aves; order Passeriformes; family Dicruridae; genus Dicrurus; species Dicrurus megarhynchus. The sequence continues at coordinate 650,251 of VXAD01013580.1, read as the reverse complement.
GTAAAATTCAGATGCACCAAGTATTTCAAGCCATCAGGGAAGTATTCACACTGTCATGGTGTAAGTGATGCTGGGAATGCTTATGTGGGGTGTTGGGTATACTTCTGGTCACCAGCATGTTAAAGACAGCTTGATTCAGAGTCAAGTAAACACATGAGGAGAGCTTTTGAAACGATCTGGGGAATAAAAATTTATCTTATGTCAGGTGACTGAATGCTTTTAGCTTTTTTTAGCCTGCCCAAAAAGAGTCTGAGTTGGGACATGATTGCTGTCTATAAATATTTCACAGTTGAGGAATAGACAACCGAGAGGGAGGAGAATTTATTTTGAACTAAGAACTGTACTGAAATAAGAGCAAATGGGTAAAAATCCCATTAGTTAGTTTGCTATTTTGAGAATGCTGTAAACCACCAAAAAGAGGGACTTTTATAGGGGCACTTTCCTGAAAAGAGTAAGAAGGATTTAAGTGCCTACTTTGAAATTGCTCATAAGAGAAGTAGCTGATGTATAATATAATTTGGTTCTCTGTGATAGTAAAGGATAAGCCAAAGAGGTCTCTTTTGGTTAATGCTGTATCCTGGTGAGGCTGGAGACTTCAACTGACTCTGAAAATGGAGGAAGTGTGAGTAATAGAGAGGGTGGACTAACTAATACATTTTTAGAATATTCCATTTGTAATGATGGTGAATGACTAGATCTTCACAGGAATACAGAACTTCGGTTTTTAAAAATTGATGTAAAGTGTTAAGATCTTGCATAAGGCAGAATTGCTTTGTATTTGTACTAGCAGATGAATATCTGTCTCCTGCAATGACTTTTCTCATTTTGAATTCAGAAAAAAGCTCAGGAGAGCGAAGTCCTTTGGAAATACCTCCATGCTGTCCAACTAAGCCTCTGCGGGTACCCCACAGGCCCCATCAGGTCTTTGCTGATGGGTTTTTGTTTTGTTTTGTAATGCCTGATACAATACAACTAAATGGGATAGCTAAAGCATGAACAGACATTTAAGTTGGAATTTGCAATTGGACAGAAATATATGGACAAGATCTATGTCAAATAGCATAAAGCATATCAGATATCATAAAACATTCTTAATGAGATGCTTTAGCTCCTTACACCCATGGTAGTGCTTCTTAAGAGATATTCCTTTATAAAATGCTGTTGTCTGCCTACCTCAGCAGCCTCTAGAAGCAGTGTTATAATTTTCACTTTTAGGAGCAAATAGCACTTCCCTTCTACAACCCTCAAGTTCCTGAAAATTTTTCAAGCCTGAAAAGGCTCTTCAGTTCTCTGGATAAGTAGTTAAGAGCCAAAAGGGGATAATCCTGAAAGGTGCCTTCAGCACCTCAGTGTTAGAGAGAAGGAATTTTGCAGTGTTGCGGCTGAAAAAAATTCTTAATAGGCAAAACTGGAAAGTAAATATATAAGGCTAGAAACAAAGCATCTCTTTGTACCTCCTAATCCCATTTTAAATAAGGGGATGGGAAAACAGTTTTCAGACAGAAAGAAAAAATAAAAAAGAGAGAGAAAATATGCATACAGATCTGTGTGTTGTAGACAGAGAGAACAAGGCATCTGCTAGCATCTCAGATATAAATAGAGTGGGAAAGGTAATGGCAAATCTCCCATTGCCTTAAATGAAGCCAGAATTTCATCCTTTTTTTGGAGCACAGTTTTAGGTTGTTGAAGTTTGGGAGTGTCTCTGTTCGGTTTGAAGTCTAGACTTCGACAGAGGCAGTTTCGTCAGGTTTTTTAGAAACAATAATGGCCCATGGTCAGCACTGAAGCCCGTAGAGCCTTACTGTTTAAGGAGAGAAAATTCTGTTAGACAAAAATGTATAACCTATTTTTAACCTACAAAATTATTTGGTGCCATTTCTCACTGTTGGGTTGCCAAATCCAGGGCCCTAAGAAAGGGAACATGAGTTTGTTGGTCCGTTCCCACCTCTTTCAAGAGTGATGATGATGTTTGGCTTCTGCATGTACCTTGTCCATGCTAAGGGCAAGCAGGAACAAGCAGTTTGGAGTTACTGTGTCCTCTCCCACCTCTTCCTGCTCCTCTGTGTGGCTTCTTATATTAGGTGCAATAGTGGATTTTAGGAGGTTTGAACTGCTTGGTTTTCTTTAAGTTTGCTATTTTTGAAATATGTTGGGGAGGAAAAAAAAAAAAAATCTAGTTTCCAAGATCATAACTAAGTATGAAAGTAATGAATGTTAGTGGCCTGCGTCATCTTTGTTCATCTGCGCTGCATGTAATGATTCCTAATTCAGCCCTAATTACACAATCCCATACAGCTTTTTCCATTACACCTCTGCCTTGTTCATTGAACAGATTGGATAGTGTTCAATTAATGAGCAGCTATTCAATATCTTATATTCTTCTCATTGCTCCATGTATGGTCCTGGGCCTTCACTGCTGATTACTATTCATCCCTTGCTCAGAATACATAATTACTCATTTACTACAAAGCTTTTTTTGTGGTGCTTTCACTAGTATCTAAGTGCTTCACAAGCATTGTTTAATTTATGAGATGAGTGGTTATTACCCCTGTTTTACAGTTGAGGAGATAAGGCACAGATTAAGCTCAGACATACCCACTGATTTGGGGTTCATGATTTATGATACTTAGGACCTCAGGGGCAGAAGTACTTGGCATCTTATAGCACTGAGTATGTCCAAAGCGCAGTTTCCATTGATTTTACTTACAGCTATGGTCACTTAAACCACTGCAAATCAGACTCTGGATCACAAGTTGGATATTCAGGAAACAGGGAGGATAATTAGTGTTTTTTCTTGCTTAATATTATAAAGTAAATCCATGGTGTAGGAGATGCCAGTTCTCCAGGGCACCTGCCTCATGCACTGACTTTCTCTCTTCCTCTCTTTCTCTCTTTCTTCTTTAAATCTCTGTAATCCTTTGTGCACTTTGTTCTCAGTAGCATGTGAATGTGGACTCCAAGGACAAGAGTCCTTTTGACTTCAGTCCCAATTTATCCTAAATCACCATCCACGTTGTCCCCAGGATGAGCTAGAGATCTGGCAAAGCAAGAGCAAGGGTGTAGAATTAAGACATAATGTAGTGGGAGACATGGAGAGTTAGAGCAGAATTCAGGTTTTGAGGTGTTGGGAAGTCTAAGATTTCTTAGACTTCCCAACTTAGATTTCTGTTCAGCCTCAGCAGCCAGAGTTCCTAGGATGTGGTCATGTGCAGGAAACATGGAATGATGGTGGTGCTTCCTAGGAAAGCTGCTTGGAGCTCAAGAGGTGCCTAAACCATTTGCCTGAAGTGAATTTGGGAAGGCTGTAATGCAGCTTCTCTAGTATGTGCTGATGCTTCCATTAGTGGGAGCTCCTCAGGGCAACCTGTTTGACCATCCTCTCCAGTAAAAAAAAAAAAAGTATTCTTGCTCTTCTTAAAGACAGAAGTGACACCTGCATCCTTCTAGTCTTCCTAACAGATTATTTTTTTTCCTGATTTATTAAATCATAACTTTAAAAAAGGTTTATCTACAGATTTTCTTCAATGGTAATGCCAGATGACCAGTAATGAGGGCAAAAAGCTGTAATGGAATTACTGCTTTAAGCAGTAGGTTTTTCTGTTTAATGAAACTACTCAGTGCCTCCCACCTGGAAAAGAATGTCTGCAGAAATTCAAAAGGGCTAAATAAATGCCTCAGAAAATAAATGTGGAAAGGTTATGTTTTAGAAATTTATTCTAGAGATTCATAACGTAGGCTGACAAGTCACAGGGTGAGAAAAATGCCAAAATGGGAATAGTTTCTGCAATAGAAAGACAGATCCATTATTTTAAAACACAATGTGATGTCCGTATTACAGAAAAAGAGTGTAATTGTGGTTTTGAAGAAAATTGTGCTTCTTTGAAACTTTTGGTACTGTTCTTGCAAGGTGCCAACAAAAGGCATTGCCGTTTGCATGTTACCGACTATTCTGGTAAATATTTTGAATTTTTTTTTTTTTCTTGTAATTTAGCATTTCACACTTTTTCCAGAAAAGGTGTCATTACTTTCAGCATTAAGGCATTCGCATCAGATTTTTACATCTCATTTCATTTGCCTTTAATTCGTCTCGATTCTTGCAGAAAACCATACCCAGAGTAGTGACATTTTCCCTACTCATTTCCCATTCATGGTGTATTTGCATTCATTTTGGGCTACCAGGCAGAAGAACTAGAGCATATTTCTGTCATTTGTACCCTGCCTGTTTATCTTACTTCCTCTGGAAATCAGTTTATGGTGCTCTCCAGGACCGAGGAGGACTGGACCTGACGTTTGGAACTCAGTGTTGCAAAACCTGCTCCCTCACGTAGCAAATAATTGATGTGATCCTGCGTGTTGGAAGGGGACATATGGCAAACAAATCTCACACCGTCGCAGCAGCCAGGCTGATTCCAGAGCAGGGTGAGGGATGGTATTAAAAAAGGTAGCGTTGCTTTCCCAGGGAGAGACTGAACGATGCCGTGTGTGGGAGCAGGGCTGGAAAACCGAGCCGGAAGGTTTTCATACAGGAACAATCCAAACTGCAGTTTGAAGGTTTACAAACCTTTTGCATGCTCTGCACAAGTTCTCTGATAAGCCTCTTCTTGATTAGGCTGGAACAGCTTTTTTAATTTAAAGCTAGTGCCTATGGGGAAGAAGTGCAATAGTTCTGTACTTTGAAAACTTGGGCATTTATGCAAGTTTCCTATAAGCATTTTAGGAATCTAACTATATCATTCCATTTCTGAAAGGACATTTTTTGTCTTGGGTATTTAGCTGTAGATGAGTATTATTATATGTATTTCACAGACTCGTGCTCTAATTTTTTTTCTAAGAATAATTATATATTTGGAGCTAAGCATTCAATTATTTATTCATCCATTTTACCACGTGGACTTAGCAAATGGACTTGTGTTAGCCTCTACACCATATCATGCATGCAAATTCCACTCCTAACAATACTGCTTGAAATTATGTAAGTGATAGGTGCTAATTTTCTCTGATACAACAGAATGATAATGATGGACTATTGGGAAAAAATAATAATAAGTACTTCTTAGGTTGTGTGCACTGGCATACTAAACTATTCATAAAATTAAAATAGGAGAATGAAAAGACACTAACCTACTTAAAAAATGATGCCTTTTACTTGCAGTCTTTTTAGTGATAACAGGAAGAGAGTGTTCCTACTGTGATAGCACTGTATTCCTGAAACTATCAGGTTGTACACTCATTGCTTTTGGAGGAGGGTGTTGTTAATCACTTCATCTGCAAGGTGTATGCAGCCAGGCAGTGGAATTCTAGATGTTCATGTGGTTTATGGAGCCTTGAGAACTATGAGTGGTATTTCATATTTTATACTTCTGCACTGTCATCACGCAGGTAACTCTGTGCTGAATGTAGGGCAGCAGGCAGTCTGTCAAGTACACTCTATTTTAATACAGCAACATTGCATACAGCTTTATAAAATAAGTTATGGTGCTGGAAAATAGTGCAGGCACTTGGACACAGTGGTTTACACTGAGCTGCATCCTTTCTTGCTTCCCTTCTATTTCATGAAGGAATCCACTTCCATGTAAGAAGTTTAGAAAGAATACCTAGCAATTATTCCATGTTAATTATTCATTTCAAAGTAGGAAGAGGAAATATGGCAAGGATGAGATCTTTCACTGACTGTTTAATAATAAAAGATCTTTCGTGGAAAGTTTGTGAAAAAATGAAGGTCATAAAAGCACAAGCAAAACATGTATTAGTACATGCTAAAAGAGCTCTGTGATGAGACAAAAGAGGGTTGAGCAGCAGAGGGGTTTTGAACAGAATTTGGGTGAATTTGCTTACTTGAGCATCCCTTTTTCCATTGAGTTAGAAAATGTTCCCAAAATAGGAAACTGAAGGACAGTATCATCTTTCTGAAATTCATTTCAGCCCTTCCTATTGCCATTCTCACACTCGCTGTATTTTCTATTACCATTCCACAAAGAACATGAGAAAGTCCTTGTTACTGTCACCATTCTCTGTGTCCTTGAAGCCTTCAATAACAAGCTCATGATACAAGAACACCTGTTTCCCACAAGGAATAAGGTGGGAAATGCTATGTGTGCTTCTGCAGCCCAAAATGCTCACTTAGATTCTGCAGGGAAAGGTGGATCTTAGATATTGCCAGATAATGCAAGTGGGGCTAATCCAAAATCCATATGCAAGTGCACTACGGGGGTTATGCAATCCTTAATCCTAAAATCTGTATGCCTGTGAATTTCTTGGAGGCTTCACTTTGAATGAAGGTTGTCAACTGAAAAAGTGAGGGAAATCCTTAGAATTAAATTATTTCCATCTGGTTGTGGGACAAATGTAAGATTTCAGCTGAAATCAGAAACAAAGGTTTAGGAAAAGAGGGGAGAAGGGCCTCTGTCATCCAGCAAGGGGCACAGAGCAGGCCACAGCAAAAACATTTCTCCTGTTCCACACATGAAGGTCACACCTTACAGGGGGTCTTGCCAAGACTAATAAAGGAAGATACTTGTTCAGAAAAAAGCCCTGGTGCTCAGGCCCATCATGTCTTTGTCACAGACTGAGCTGGCATGTGAATGTTTAGCTTGTGTCCTTCTGCTGTGCTTTTACCATTTGCTCTCTGTGCTTCCTCAGCTCTCTGGGTCTCATGGGAGAAAGGTTTACAAACAGCAAACTTGGGAATGTGAGGAGTATGTGTGACAGACCAGGCCCTAGGGACATGGGGGTCATCTGGCTGAGCCTGTGAAGGGATAGAATAGCAAACCTGTCTACAAGGGAGGGCAGTTAGGAAGGATTTTGGGCACAGGGGTCTAAACAAGGCCACCTGCTGCAGTGCAGCAGCTATCCTGGAGCATGTTTTAGTAGGCTGCTGAAGTCAATCTGTTGCTTTTCTTTCCTCCTGGACTTTTCCTCAGTTAATATATACAGTGCAGGTATTATGTTTATTCACTGTTTGATCAAATTTATTGTAAGTATTCATTTTTATTAATCAGCTTGTCAGGATTTGGGTTTTTTTGGGGAGGTTTTTTGGGTGTTTTTTTCCATTTATGTAAACATACTGTACCTTTTGTTTCCTGGGAACCCTTGGCCTCAGCAGAAGTGTGGCTTCTCAGTGCTCGATTAGCTGGGTTAATTCCATTTTGCACAACTATAACTAATGGCCATTTAAAACTGCCAGAAGCCTGCCGTGGGTTCCTCCTCGTGCCTGACCCTGTTGGGGAGCAGCACATTAATCAGCGCTCTCTGTCACGGTTTATTGCTTAATGATGAGGGTTAACTGACCACTTCCTAGGAATAATGAAAAACAGAGGTCAGCCATCACTGGTTGAGCAGAGAGGGGAGCTCTTCCCACTGGTACTTCTACTCCTTCGTCCTCGGGCAGCGACAAATGTGTCCGCTCCACCACTTCAGCATGAACACTTATCTTTAAAATTCATCTTAATTATACATCAATCCCTGTCACGTGCTTACCCAATTGAAACAATCAAAACCACTGAGCCAGTTACCTAATTAAAGTCAGTGTAATCATATTTGCAGGAAAACATTGTTGGCTCTGGCAGAGCCTGCTTCAGGAGGGTGTTCTTGCAGCCGCAGTGCAACGTGTGGATGCGGCACTGGAACTCCCCAGGCCAGACATTTTGATGATGGCTCAGTAATCAGTGTCCCTTCCGAGCACTGCAGTTTAATTTTTGTGTGTAGATAGAGCAGCTGCCAGAGTAACCCTTACTTGCAGGTGCTGATGGATACTGGGTCACAAATTCACACTGAAGGCTACTCTGAATTTTCTTTTTCTCTGTAGTTTTACTGCTGGTTGTGGTTTGTGCAGGCCTCACGTACATGGGATGTCTTGCCACCTTCTGTGGTGGGTGGGCTTGCTGGCCAGTGGCACCCACGGCAAGGTGGGCAGAAGTTACCCAGTACCTATACTGAGTAGGGAATATGTCTGGAATAGGCTGAGCAGGGAATATGTCCTGGGAGAGACAGCCCTCGTTTGTCTTTGCCGCTTTGGCTATGGGCTGTGCTTGCCTCTGCCTCCCAGCCTGGGCTGCACAGCTATAGGGTGTGGGATACGCTCCTCTGCTCAGTGGTTAGGATCTTAAAGCCCCATTTCATGTTCCTACAAAGTTGTAGAAAAGCAGAGAATGTAAATTGCCAGCCAGGGGTTGTCATCGTTTTCTAAGGTTATGTTTTTGCCAGAGGGGGGGAGAGGTGAAATGGGATGTGTGTGGGACATCCATCCCTTGGTGCAGCACTCCTCTGCTACAGCAGCACATGACAGAGCACTGTGAGGCCACATAGGTGTCTGTTAGAAGTGACCTGGGGGCCAAACTCTTTCCTGGGGACGTTTTTGCATCTGTAAGTTTTTACAGCTGCCATAGCTATTTGCCCTGTACTTACAGAGAGAAGCTGAGGGTGGCATCAGGCCTTTTTGGGCTCACCCCCAAGATAGACTCAGCAAGTTAAGTCCCAGGAGCCATGAAAACTTATAAGTAGAAGTGGGAGCATGGGCACCTGCTCCAGTTGCCTCACATGGAGGCCTGCACCCCAACCAGCAGGGTGTCTGCCTCCTTGGAAAGCAGTCTCTTTTAAAAATGCTAAACACTCGGAAAAATCAAGTTATGGGAGTGACAGGTCAGGCTCAGTGCATTAATAGACATTTATTTTTTGTCTTCCTCTCTACTTCCCTTTGCTTTTGCAACCTGTGCCTCATTCCTCTTTCCTCCAAGCTGTTCCCTTGCTGCATCTTGAGAGTGTGATGGAGATTTTCTGCACATAGTCCCTGTGCCAAAGCATTGCCTGGCACATGGAAGAGATGGCTGGAGCACAAGCTCAGCTCAGACCCTCTGCCCTGGTCCATGCTCTTTGTAGAAGGGAGCTTGAGAGGTTGGCAGCCAACCTCCACCAAAACCTTTGCAAATCATATCACGTACAAACTGCAACTTTTCAGTATTTTATACTGTGATCCGTTATAATTTTAAGTGATAATGTATGAGATGGCAAAAGGCACATCTGTGGTATCAGAGCAGTGATGCTTCAAAGGGTCTGTCTCAAAGTGTGAAGGCTCTTGAGCTTCTCAAGTATGTCTGTGAAAAATGTAACACGGGAGAAAACCAACATGTTCCTCCCTACCCTTATTCACAAACTTACTTTGCACTAAGCTCTGTGCTTCTAGCTGATACATTCTTACTCTCGCAAAATAAAATTCAGCCTCAGGCTGACACACAGCATGGAAAATTTCAGCCCTAACTGCTAATGTGTGGTAAAGTTATAAGCAATAGAAAATGAGGTCTTAAAATGAGAAGTGTCAGGCAACCTTAACTATATGTAGACCTACCATATTCACTGATGATAATTTGGTTTTTGACAGATTTCAACCAATTTGCAGATTCATTTTGACATACACTGTACAGAGAAAGGAGGGAAAAAAGTCCCTGGAGTAGTACTCTCAGGCTTATAGGTATGACTTTGTAAGTAGTCAAAGCAATGATCAACCACACAGTCATTTTACCTTCTGCCAAACCTTTAAAACTGTGCTGCAGAAAGTCCATTTAAAAAAAAAATCATAAGTTAAAATCAAGGCACCAATGCACTGAAGCTGAGACCTTTTGACTTCGTACCTGTTCTTACCTCATTCCATAAGCCTAAATGTAGGTAGCAGAAAAATGTGTAATTAATAAAAATACTGCAGAAGTTGTAGCATAAAGCTTGCACTGCTTGCATAAACAAAAGCCCAGGCTAGCATGCTATTCAGGTATGCATAGCCAGCACAGTTTTAGTAACAAATGCTGACTTCCCAGTAAACACTGCAGACTTCTATTTTGTCTCTTATTTACGGACTAAGAATCTGTCCGGGGTATTTCTCCTGAGTAGAACTCTGAATTTTGCTTATTTGGAGCATCAAGAAGTGATTTTAAGCCCAAGCCAGATGAAGGGGTTTTGGGTGGGGGTGTGGGGGCACAGGGTTACCTTTAGGATTACGTTTTTGGGTGGCCTCGCCTACTGGTATAGGGGCTTGGGAATCCAGTGTGCCCAGACATGGATGTTGGCCTGGAATGTTGCTTGGGGATTATATAGCAAGCTGCATCCCAGCAGGCTTGTTTGCAGGCTGCCTGCAGCTGGGCTTTGCTGGTTTTTGGCTAGTTTTTTGGTGCTTGGTTGTTTTGAGGGGTGTTTTTCCGGATCACATGCAAAACCTGTGTGAATGGTAATCGCCCGTTCCCTGGATCAGGCTCTGGCAGCCTCTACATGACTTTTAAAGTGTCTTTCAGTAGAGCCCTGCTGCCAGCTCAACAGTTATATAAAATGCTGCCTTCCTAACAATCACTTCACAGCAATGTCAGTGTGTGAGGAGCTAGGTTAATCCAGTTACTTTCCTGCTGGGATATAATTTGTCATTTTGCAGAACCGTTCCACCTGGCTTACACAGTCGGGGGTAAAAATGTTTGCTTAGTCGTGTCTCTTTACCTGGACAGGGTAACTTGGTGCTATATATGTTTGTGGCAGACTTGTGTACATGGGTAAAACTGCTTTGATTGAACAGTCCGGTTGTTTTACAGAAGATAAACTTTAGATGTGAATAACCCTTTTCATTATCAGCAGTAAAATGTAAAATTTCAAGCAACGCAGTCTCCATCTTTTATGGTAGCTCGTTTAGTCATAATTAATTCCTGGGAGGATTTTGCTGGTATGTAGCCTAAATTTTTTTCCCTTCCTTAATCTTATTCTCTTCATCAGGTCAGAAATCTTTGTGTACTCTGTATTCTTAAAACTAGGCACATGCTTAGGTGCCCAAGGCAAAAGGGCTGAAGGCACGTGACTGGAGACTTGAACTAGGCTGTTATCATTTCCCTTCTCTAATTATCACAGAAGTTACAGGCGGGTAAAGGGCTACTTTAAATTTTCTTGGTAAATCAGTCCCTCCGGCTTCTAATCATTTCCGTTCCACTTCTGTGGACTTCCTCCAGTTTGTTTATATCTTGCAGTAATGAAGTGCCTGAACTGCATACAATATTCCAGGTGTGGCTGTGAAAGAAATGCCTAAAGAGAGCACTGCCGTGCCAGCCTGCCCCACTGTGTAATGCTTCTACAGAAAGAGCCAGGGGTCTCACTGGCACTTGATTCTACTCTGACATACTGCTTCTTACATCCAGATTATCCTTGTATTCCTAGGTCTCTTTCAGTGGTGGTGCTTTCCAAATTTTGCTTCGTTATTGTGCCTTGTTAACTCTTTATTTTGGATTTCTCCCTTGGTACATGCAGTAGCATTTTTTCCAACTGTGATTTTACTGCTTGTTCCCCGTCTTTGCTTCCAATTTCGCTACACCCCTTTGTATTATTTTTCTGTCCATACTTGTGCTGGCAACTCCTCCTCCTTTCTTCCTACTTCAATGACGTCCCTCTGATACTTCACAGGATATCTTCACAGTGTGATAAACTCTGAATTTGGCAGTCACTTATCCTCAGTAGGAATTTGCTGTAGAAATACTTAATGACAGAATTGGTATAGGGTCTTTTCATCACGTAAATCTTGCCAGATAATAACAATGAACTGGATTCTAGATTTCCTGCTCACTGTATAAACAGCCTTTTCAGGTGGGAAATAGGGGGAGAGAGAGGTTAGTAGATAAGAAATGTAGTGGATAAAATGAACTGGGCATTGTGCATCAGTGAATAAATAAAATACATTTTCTGTGTGAGTGCCTCTCCCAGTGGTGTTTCTATATTTGTGTACCTCACCCTTTAAAGGAAGTATTCCTGACCTGCTGGGTGGCTCAGCATCTTCAGGGACCATTACCTTGGAACTGTGAGGGGTAAGGATGCTCCTGGAGGCAGGAGGAGTGTGCTGTGCCCAGGAGGGATCTGCCAACCAGCACTGTATTTTTCTGCAAAGGAACTGTGGATTTCGTACACTGACGGCTTGATTTCACCTTTTACTCGGTGTAGACATCTGGACTTGGGTAAATGGAGTTTCCCTGGTTGCATCAGCACTAGTATAGAGAGGTCTTCTTTCTGCACCAGCTTCTCCAGGCTTGGAGGGGCTGTAATGGCAGAGCAAGCCAGGCTCTGGTTATCTTTTTTTGTACGTCTCTACTCCATTTCAAAAATGAGTTTACTTCCACACTTCATCTTGTCTACTTTAACTTTGGTCTTCTGGTTAACTAAAAGTCCGTCTGTCTCTTTGGAAACCCCTCAAAAACCAGCAACCACCAATCTTTCCACATAACTTTTTAATTATTTCTGCATGTGAGTTTTGGCTGTGCTCCAACGTTGAAATCATTATGCTGTTTCAGAGTGTAAATAAGTGGGACTGGATTAATAAATTGTATGAAACATGGTGCCACACTTCATTATAATCCACTTATCAAAGTGGAAAAACCTTTTAGTACATAAAGTGCATCTGCTTTTAATTTTCATTTTGATCTTTTCTTTGTGTGTTTTCAGACACAAGTGCACGTTTTCAGGGAGGCTTTTAATGCTGGTGCCTGGCAGTTTCAAAGTTACTTCTGAGGATGGCAAAGCAGAGCCTAGCAAATTTGGGATGTATAAGGAAAAGCATAGGACTGGATTATTCTCTCATAATTATAAACTGGGGTGCAGTAAATCACAAGGAAACCTGGCATAAGCAGAGGGCAGATTTGGGGTTTTTATGTTAGTGACCTTTTAAAAATTTCCGTTTTCTTAATGTAGATTTTGTCATTTTTACTTTAAAAGCATGTTTCAGACAAGTGGATTTTGCCTTTAGTCACTATCATTTTTCCATGATAAAACAATTGCTTTTGATGCCAGTAGTGAAGCCCACCTTTTCCAAAGTACAAAAATACATTGTGAGCCACGTGGAACTGCAGTTAAGCTCACACCATGGCTTTTTGCACTAAGGGACCACCACCCTCACAATCCCTTTCCTTCCCCTGACCTCTCCTGCAAGTCTTAGCTCCAGCAGCTGCTCCTGAGGAGATTGGACTCTGGCCCTGGCTGACTTCTGTCACTTTATTAAGAAAATTGCTGTATTTTATGAAGATTAATCTGAAGTATTTTCATGCTGTTGATACACTCCTTGTAAGCAATGACATTTCATTTCACATGAGTTTGTATTAAATAGCTACTTGCAGGAAACTAAAATGAAATCAATCTGCTTAGTACTACCGGAATTCTAATTATGAAAAATGAACTCTAAAAAAAAAAGAAAAAAAAAAATCTATGTTCAAACCTGCCCCTTGTGAAGTTCAATGGGAATAGACTAAGGACTTTATGATTTTGTTCTTATAAATGAGTTGAATGCAAGGGGTGAGGACACATACCATGGAGGAGCAGCAGCCCTAATCCAGGGGGGAATTCTGGACATAAATTATATATTAATTGGTCTTTAGTTTTCACCGAGCAAAACAAATTTTGAAATAACAATTACAGCAATTAGGCACAATGCTCTTTGAAAGTAATTGTATTTGTGCCTGAGTTATGATGTATTTATGTCCCAAGATAATTATTTTTCTATTGTCTTATTCCTCTTCTTTCAGTTTTGTTCTCAGTGGCCACCATCATTGGTGAATTTGTCACATTCAGTTTTACCTGAATATCCACCCCCTTGTTGCAAAAGGAAAGTCTGATCCCTTCAAGATGTCACTCTGGCTTATGAATTATATGTCTGAGAAGTTCTGTGTGCTTTAAAAGATGACTGACTTGTTTGCTTTTCACTCCCAGTGGCAACTTTATATGTGTTGAAAATGTCAGATGCAGAGCAAGTCATCCATGGCTTTAGTTGTTCAAGGCCTAGGATGATTCCAGTGTTAAAGGTCACCCCTTCATATATTTCTGTGGCAAAGCAAGTTGCAATTCCTATGGAAAATGTGCAGAAAGGAAGGCATGGATCCCAGTACCCAGAGTGTTGGCTGTCGTGGAAAGGCAAGCTTTTTTTATCTCTTTTTTTATCTCTTAGAGGTGATTCTGGTGCTGGTGCCACAGCTGGGGTGTCAGATCCAACATGTCTGGGTGAGGGGGCCACAGGGGTTTTACTTGTGAGATGAGCTCCAGTAAAATTTGGGGTAATTAAGGTAAAACTTGGGTTCATCAGTGTTTTTGCTGCTGTGTGATGCTTTGCTCAGCCTGTTGAGGACGGATGAGTAAGCAAAGGGTGAAGTGTTTGTTTTCAGGTCCCATTTAGGGGTTTTGTGAGCAAGGACTGGAGGGGACTGGGACCTGTGGCTCTGCAGCCTAGAAATTCTGCACCCACTTTGGGGAGTGGTACTTGGAAAGACCTCCTCATCCAGTTAAAGATGGAAACAGTAATTGTAAATGACATAATATCCGTTCTGCTACTTAATTTACACTTTTTGTTTTAGGTTGTTATAGTATTTTAACAGTAAACATACTGTGAAATTTCATTGTAATTGTCAGATCTTCTTTCTACAACCCCCTAATCCTCTTTCTTCAGATTTATCTGGGTAACAGAGAGCTGAGGTTCCTGATAAAAATAAACAAACAGAGAGAAAAATAAGAAAATAAATAAGGAGGCAAGTACATAGTTCAAAGGGTAAAATAGACTCCTTCTCAAAAAGTCAGCAAACAAATGCAGAGGATTTTTAAGTTCACTTTGGTGAGCATCTGTATTACTTTGGTCAACATTTCTGTGTTAGGGATCTCAAGAGATTGTGCTAAAAGGCTGTCTTGTGATGGTATTGCTTGCAGCCTTTAAAAGAAAATTATTACTGACCAGGGTTCTAGAGGAAAATATTTGTCAACGTATGTGCTGGCAATATTTTAAATTGTTGCTATTATACATAATAATATTCATTATTATAAATTTAGCATATTTCCAGACTGAGCTGTAGTAAACTGTACATGAAAAATGCAAGAGAAAAATATGCTTTGAAGATAATGTGTCATTCACACAGAATAAAATTTGTGATCTGCTGAGCATGCTAAATGCAAGAACACAGCAGACATGAACATCAAAATGTTTGCAAAAACCAAAGGGCAGCTAGTTTTAAAAACAAAAAAATTAACAGAACATTTTCACTGAGATCAAGAGTTGGGGAAAGTTTTACTTTGTGAAACAAACAGCCTATTTTTCTAGTAATATATTTTATAAGAAGCATGCATCTTATTGAAGGAGTCAGCCTTGAATCGCAGATTTTAAAATGGAGGTGCAAAACACAGAATTAATGCTGTGCATCTTGATTTTTCTGTTTATCCTATGAGAAGTTATCTCATGGTTATTACTGCAAGGACAGCTGGATACATTAATATATCAGAAGGATGGTGGGGCTGACACAGAAGGAAGATGAAATAAAGTGTAACAGGCTTCATGTACACTTGCAAATACGAATGTTTTTATAGAGGTGAATATTTTGAATACAGTGTTCACTGAAGGATCAAAGCTCAGTGAGCCACAGAGTCATTCAGAAATCCTTACATTACCAACTAGTAATATTCCAGGAAGCTCCCCCCACACCTCACTCTCAAACATTCCCTTGAATGAACTTGATATTTCACACAAATCTTATTTTACACTGAGTGCCTCCTGAAATCCGGTTGTAACAGTGAGCTATTTGTAGAGCAGGATACTACATCGTGTATCATCGTGTAGCAGATTGGCTGACCACTTTATATCAGCAAAAAATGGAAGGGCATTTCAGTTGCAATTTAAGATTTTTGCATGACACTTATTTAAAAAAGTCTCTCCAGACCTTTTAGACCATTTCTTGTACATTGAGACTTTCCATTAAAGCGCCTGGATATTTGTAGTATGTCAAGAATGCCTTATCAGATTTGTAGCATGGGAAAGCAGAAGTAGCCATCATGCATGCAACATGATCTCTTGTAAATCTATCTCTGTAGATAACAGCATTTAGAGACTTCAAAAATATTCAGTTAAAATTTAAACCAAACTGAAAATTTGGAAACTCACTGTGAGAGAAAATGCTGTAAAGTATTAGATGTGTGATTTTTGTCAAAACATTCTCTAAAGCTCTAATTCTCACTCTCTGTATCGCTGTATCCATTATAATCTAAAATCAAAAGCAATTGAGCTGAAAGCTAGTTTCAAAACAGAAACAAAATTATTTCACTCAATAACAGGATTATTTGGGTATTTGTAGATATTTTTCCTTGGTTTTCATCCTAAACAGATTTCCAGTGCTGTGTGATTTCACTGAATCAGAAATGCTTTGCAAAGATCAGGTTTTTCCTATTCCTCTTCTTTGCTGTCTAACATCATTCAGCATATCTTTGAGCACATGAAAGGGAATTATCTTGTAGTCCATCATGTGGCCATGTTCACACTTCCAGCAAGGTGAACTGAAAGCTCGCTTAGCTCCTCTAGACTTCGGAAGGGCCCAGCTGTCCTCCGTGACTGACTGCTGATGGACTGGTTGGGATGAGCTCTGCCATTTGTGGAGATGATGGTGGGAGCCCTGGGGATGGTCTCAGCACCAGTTTGGGGCATATCTTGTGTTGGTGGCTCAGCCTGTCTGAATAACAGGATGGCAGGAGCACCACACACAGGCTTGGAGGGACTTTCAAAATTCTGCGGTGTGTTTTAAGCGTTGCATAAGAAAATGTGCTTGTGGACCTTACATATGAGGTGTTTACAAGTATTTATGGGCTCACTTGTCTCACTGTCATCAGCAGGTTTCATCCCTGCTGGATGGTTTCTCCTGCAGAAAATAGTAGCCTCTTTTGGGCTACATCCCATGCTCCCTTGCCAAATTTCCTCTCTCTCCTTGATCCCTCTCATCAGTGCCCTTTCAGTCTGCTTAAAATAGTGAGTGAGAATCATTTTTATAACTTCTCATCTCCTTTGCCAGGGTCACCAGACCATTCCAATTGTTTTTGTTAGCCTGGTCTCAGCCCAGCATGAAAGCAAGTTTCCAGAGAACATGAAGGAGCAGGAGACAGTCTCCATGTTGAGATTGGCTGAGCATTGGAGTCTGTGTTCTTAGGCGTGTGTAGGGAGTGCATAAATCTCAACTTGAAAAGTTTTGCATGTAAAGCATCTGGGGACACAGCCCTCCTTGCTCCACTTCCAGAAAAAAAGGGGAGTCAGCTTTATATCCGTGGTCACCGTTGGAGGAAGCTCTGGTAGCTCATCTGTGAGCACCAGCGGATGTGCCCGTGCTTTTAAAAAAGCCCTTGCTGGGTTTTGTAGACCCTGCAGGAAATGGTGCTGTTGAGACTTAGTTTTTATCCCCTGCCATCAGTAATTTTAATATACTTTGCTTCGGTATATGAAATCAGATGTAGCCATACTTTTAACTGCAGTTTAAATGCGCCCTGTGAAATCACATTTATTGGCTGAACAGAGGAAATAATTCATTTAGAAGGTAAATAAGAAGAAATTAGGATGGAGGTAAATCAGAAGACTGAAGAAAGTTACAGAACAAGAACAGGGTAAAAGTCTTGAGGATGAAAGTAGGTAAAAAAAATAGGTTGGAAAACAAATTTTATTGAAAGAAAGAAAAAGGAGGGGGGAGTAGAAAGTAAGGAGACTTTAGAAAAATATCATTAAAATGGCAGATAAAAAATAATCCAGTAATATAAAAGGGTAGAGAAAGTGAAAGATATCTTGGGAGCTAGAAGTAGCAGAAGGTAATTTAGAATGAGAAGCAGGCAGGAAGTATCCCAGATGTGATGAATATTTTGCCAAAGTCAAAACAAATTTTAATTAAGCCTCTAATTTATTATAAAGGAGGGAAAGCTCTAAATTCTTGTTTCAGTGAAGGATTTAGATTATACCTATGCTGTAAGCACACTGTAATAATGTTAATAATAGACCAATATTGTAATCTTGTCAGATAGTGCCTCGATCTGCAGCCGAAAAGCATGTTGTCTGGGCATGATAGGGGCTGTGGAGTAATAAGAGAGATAAACCCTGAATTTTGGGAAACCCTGAGATTCAATATCTAAAATGCAAACCCTGAGCCTTGGCCATATAAAATGAAGGGACAATATTCGTATCTAAGTCCTGTACCACGGCTGTGGCATTTATAAGCTTATTCTGCACTACACATAAATCTCAGCATGAGGAATCAAGTTTATTAGTTTACCGTGGTCAGACTGGACTGGTTTAAACAGAGCTGAGGAAGTTAATTATCCAGTGTCTCAGGTGGGTCTAGCAATGAGTAACTAGTCCTGGAGAGAGGGACTGGAGCTGTGGTGGGGGGACAGGTCCTGCTGGAACATGTGGATGGATGGCCGGCTGGGAGGGACTGCCCTAATCTCTTTCCCAGGTTGTTCGAACCAGTTCAAGAGCAGTAAAACAAGGTTATGTAATTGACATGTGATGTAGCCTAAAATAGTGACTGCAAACATAGGCTGCTGTTGCTGGGCAGTTGTCAACTGCTTAAAAAAAAAAAGAAACAACCAACCCAAAACAAAAAAAAGCACCCTCAACTGTGTAACAAATGGACATCTGAAATGAAAATGCAGTTCTCATTTCCATTTACTAGCAGGCTTTTTTTTTGTTATTGCAAGAAATAGGGGCATTGTGAAAACTGAAATTTGAAAAGAGATTCATCATCCTACTTATCGTGCCAATCTATTTGAGAGTACCTGCCTGCTGCAGATGGTGAAATGAAAACCTCAGGTAAATGCAGTTTGTCCCTTGGTAGTGTGATACGACTCCTGTCAAACAGGAAATCCTTTTCTGGATGTGGAAAATCATTGTGGCAAGCCTTGGAAGTAATTTTACTTGTATACTGGCCATCAAAAGGTAGAAACAGTTCATTTTTAGTAATTGAAGGAGCTTATATGGATACAGAGACAAAATCTGTGAGGGTTTCGGTGCTGGTTGACAGGAACACATCACATAGCTCAGTGAGCACGAATGAGAGGTTGGGATGTGCACATTTTGTGATTCCTTGCAGTAGGAGGCAAAGCCCTTCGTTAGGGCTATACCAGAAAGCAGAAAAACCTGGTGTTAAGTTCTGTTTGCTGACCAGATATTCCTGAGGTGAGAGACTTCCCTTAGAAAATCCTCATGATTTTCTGCAGCATGTTTGCTTTGTCTTTAGCAGGGAAAGTCTTAGCTCAGGTTGGAGGGGATGCACGGGCTGGGCTTGTGCAGTCTGACAGGCTGGTGGGTAAAGGGAAGGGACAGTGTTAAGAAATAAATGTTATTTATTCCATAAGGCTTTTATATGTATCACTGCTGCTGCAGAGATAATCTTCCCAGTTGGGAAATGTTACAGAAACTAAGCACTTATTCCAGCCCAGAAGCTGCAAAAGGGACCCTAGCTCTTACGTGCAGATCTGCAAGACAGGGCTGGAGGTGGCTTCCAGCTCCTCTCTCAAACCCTGGAAGGAGGCTTGGCTTTCTGGCAGCCTGCAGGGAGAAGACAACTTTGTCTGCAGTTTTCTGAGTCAAAGTATTAATTCTCATTGTGGAGGAAGAAGGAAAATTGGGACACTTTATATGCATTTTGATGTGCCTCAGTGAGACACTATTTTAAAAGCAGAGTTTTTTCAAACTACTTCTGCTTCATTTGGTCCTCGGCTGCTGCTCCTGTTTTCTCACTTTGCCATCCCTTTGCGAGGCTTCCTCAGTCCTGGGATCCAAGGCACTTTCCCGTTTCAGACATTGGACCCGGAGTGGATTTTGGACTTTTTCTTTGCCTTTCTCAGTGGATATTGCAGTGAGTGTGTGGATCTAGAAGAGGAATAAAGAGAGCTGCCTGCCCAGGTAAAAGCAGGAAAGGACATGTGGAAGGCAGCAGCGGTGCCCCAGGAGAGAAGCCGCTGGTTAGTGACACACAAGTGAGCGTGAGTCAACAACCTAATGCCATTGCCAAAAGCCAGCTCTGGCCTGGGATTGCATTAGCAGGGCTGCTGTGTGTGCAAGATGCAGGAAATAACCATTTTATTGGCCTTAGTGATGGTGAAACTCAGCAAGAAAAATGCGCCTTGTTTTAGGAAAGAGGCTGGAGGAGAGTAGGAGGAATTGACGACAGATTTAGGAAACATGACCTACGAGGAAAGATTGAGAGAACTGGATTTGTTTAGCCCAGCAAAGAGATGGGGAACATAAATCTTCTGATAGGCAGGAGATTGTTGTAAGAAGGTGATGATCTATTACTGTCAATGTCTGTGGGGGGAGTATGAAGATCTCTTCCAGTCGCAAAATATTCCCCTTTGGGTGAAATGCAAAAGGAAAAAACACAACTTCAAGAGTAGCTAATCACTAGCCTAATCACACAGGGCTTGTACGAAAGTTGCAGAATACCTTTCCTCAGAAGATTTTAATACAAATAGAAAACGAAAAACCTGCCTGAACTGTTAAGCTAGTCTTATCATGCTTCCATGAGTGGGCTTGAATTAAACAGTCTTTGGATTCTCTTCCAGCACTATGCTTTTCTCCTTACAAAATTTAACTTTTGATCATAGTAGTTGCTATTTTAACAAGAGAGCAAAAACGTAGAATACTCGTTAATGACTTGCAGTTCCTGACTTAGACTTCGAAAAACTGGGGGGGGAGGGGGGAATTTTAGGAGGAAGATAAAGTGTGTGGAATGTTTCAGAAATTTCTGTAATTTTCTAATTTTGCTCTAGACAGGAACAGGAATACCTACATCTCATTCCTTTTGCAGCTTTACCTGTAGGGAAGTACGGCAGCCCTTGGAGTGCAGCAGTGCTCTCTCTGCACATGTACATAAGTTCACCTTAGCAAGTCAATTTTGGGGACTGGTGGCTCAATGTAGTAGTGGAGTTTCAAAATGGGGAAAGGCACAATTTCTGCTGTAGCCTCATTTTGGCAGTAATTCGTAGGCCGAGTAAGAACAGCTTTTTCTCCTCCCCGCCTTTACTGCTGAATTTTGCTTATTCAGGAAAACTCAGTAAGAGGGAAGACTGAATTTCATGAATACTTCCTTTTTGTTTTCTTTTGCAAGCCTGTAAAAGCAGGGAATTACAGAGTTCTTGGAGGCGAGAGAGTTGGAAACATGCAAATATTTTTGTGTGTACATTTGGTGGTGTCACTCTGTGGTGTGTAGTGGCACAATAACCTGGAAAATGCAAACTTCAGTATTCCTCTAGCTCTACTGCTAAGAGAAAAGATCTCACTTTCTTCATACTATGTAACTGTGTGGTACCTGTTCATTATTTATTTTGAACAGGAAAATTTTCCTCACATCTTTTGTATCTTTGTATTTCAGATGGAACAGGAATTAGCTGGTGTAAGTGCACTTAATGATGGCATAAGTAAAAATTACTTTCATCTTAATGCATTTAGCACATTGGAGATGAGAATTCAATATCTGCTCTGTCACTTTCCAGCCCACTTGTGGGTGATTGAACGGGATAAAAAGAACAACTGGATTAAGCTAAACACAAACTGCACAAGGCAGATTGATACATCTCTTGAAAGAGTCGGAGATCTCGCACCACACAAACATCAGCTTCTCTTCAGGGTGGCCTCCATCACCTCATTGAGGTCCTGAAGAGCCCTGGAGGTCTCGAGAGCACTGCATCAATTTCAGATACGTAGGGTTTTGGTTTG
Source organism: Dicrurus megarhynchus (assembly GCA_013399195.1). Classification (NCBI taxonomy): domain Eukaryota; kingdom Metazoa; phylum Chordata; class Aves; order Passeriformes; family Dicruridae; genus Dicrurus; species Dicrurus megarhynchus. The sequence continues at coordinate 628,758 of VXAD01013580.1, read as the reverse complement.
ATTCTGAAGTTGAAGGGCCTTAGTGAGGCACAAATGGGACATACTGATTTATTACGGGAGTCTTTGCTTTGCTAACTTACTTTACAAAATTGGTTTTATTTCAAATGTACCATATTTGATTGCATGGAAGACTGAAGCCATTTTTTTTTCATTATAGATGTTAACTGAAAAACTGTTCATTGTTATTTTATAGCTGTACTCTACATAGAGGGTTTGTTGGAATGTTGATCTATTTTGGTTTTTTTAAGGGTTTTCAAGTTACTTCCATTAATGTAAGCTTTATGATGGCTGTGGTTCTTAAGGATTTTTTTAGAAATTTTAAAAATTGAGAAGATGATGTTTGTTGTTTGGAAAGACCTTTGCCTTGCTCACTAGAAATGGATTTTATTACTATTCTTACTAGTTACAGATTTTGTACCGTACATTAGTACTCAGAGGTGCATGTTTCAAAAATTGATGAACCTTTACTAAGTTATCTTTTCTGAAAGTATTTGATCTAGGGTAGATAGGTTAGAAAGCAATAATTGCAGGCTGCCTAGAGCATCTGAAGGGTGATTTACGGAATATTCTGCTGTTGTGGGAATATTTCTTAGGAAGTCACATTGTGATAGTGTTGGAATCAAACATTTCCACAACATTTAAAAATGCAACCCAGGTAATTATCCTGGAGTGCACAAATGGTAACTTTTTTATTAAACCCATTAGATTTTTAAAGCAGTAGTGAAAAATGTTGACTTAACAGGTAAACATTTTTTTAGCACAAACTGCCTTCAGGGTAGTTCTGCAATGGGGTTCATTTTGCAGTGTTGGAGCTGACTTGTCTTATTAATAGCCTGCACCCGCCTGTGGAAGCCTAAAAATGGTATTGCAGTAGTCTGATGTACAAAGGACATTGTATGAGTACTGAGCAAGTGTACCTGCATTCCTGGCAGAAAATAACCAGTTTTCCCTTCTCCCCACAAAAAAAGGATGGTATGCCAGTATTTATAAGGACATATAAACCATCTTTATGCTGTATATCATAATCTTAAATATTTTTGTTTTCTCTTCTTACGTTACTTTCGTGCTGTCTGCATGATGGTTCTTTAGGGGATGTGCTCAAGTCAGTTCAGAGCAAAAAAAAAAAAAAAAGAGGAATTAAGTTGACTCTTCTCTTTCCTGTCTGTTTCTGTATAGATCACATCACAAATTAAACATCGTGCGATACCCAGGTTTTCATTTTGTGATTAGCTGAGCACTTTATCTTTTTCTTGTTTAGCAGGCCTATTTAAAGGCCAGCTGATAGACTGTGGTGCTGTCACTATATTGTACAACTTGATTTTATGCCTGATGTAAATTATTAATGAATTATTTTGCTGAAGTTTTGTTCTTTTTCATCTGTGTGACAGTGCTAGGTAAAGTCCCTTAATAAAACCCTTATTTGCCCATCTGCTTGTTCTTTAAACATCTAAAGCATTATTTAAATGATGATACCTTTGTGATACTACGGTAACACTTCACTCACTCAAATTAGATCAGTTTTCTTTGTATGAGATGCTCAGTGAAGAGAGTCAAGAAACATCCTGAGTTTCAGTTTACTCTCTAGATAACATTGTAAGGCTGAAAGGAAGACAGGTGCAGAGAGAGAAAATTACTTAGCTGAAGTTTGAAGGCAAATTCCTGAAAGAGGCCAAAGCAGGAGCCATGTCTCCTGTGTCCCATGAATATTCTCTCTGTCTTTCCCTAGGAAGCATATGGGTACTGTGGAAAATAACTTGGCAGACATATTTTGTGCCTCTTGTCCTACAGCAGCTCTGTCCCCTTATGGAGCTGTGTCTTCATTCCCTCTCCCTGTGCGTCGGCCCCTGCCCATTCCAGTGCAGCTCTGCTCCTGAGTTCTTCCCGGGCTTCCCCTCCTCTCCCACGGCTGCTGCTTGCTTTGGTCGTTGGCATTGACCTTATTTGCTCATCTCTCAGGTTTCTGCACATTTGTTCTGGCCACCCCAGATCCCTGTGTGCCACCTCTGGATCGAGGCAGCTAAAAGAATCTTCTCCTCTCGCTTCTGCCATCACGTCACACCAACCCCTCACGGCTTCCTTTATTCTTCCACATCAAATTCAAGCACCAGGCTTTGAAAAGGCCACGTGGTTGTACCCTTGCCTGAGACACTGCATCTGTTTGCTCCACCTGCTTTCCTGCCATGGAGCAAAATACCTTTTGAGTCTCCAAGTTCTCAAATGCCAGCCTGTTTCCCTGCTTGCCGTGCATTTCCCTTCTGCATTAAAGACCTGCTGTCTCTTCAGGAGTGCTTTTGTGGGGCTTTACAGAAATGAAATAATACAGTTGTGATTTAAGCCTGGTTGAATTGGTTGAAGAGAGTGGAATATATTGGGAAAGTTAACCTCTGCTGTGCATTTCTGCTTTATATCCTGAACTTCTTGAGCATGAGCATGTACCCAAACTTGGAGCTGTCAGAATGTTCTGTGATAGCACACCTAAGAAGGTCTGAAAAAGCTCAAAAACCAATTGTTTTTCACTAGAAGAAAAAATTCCAGCCCTGTTTAGGGAAAAAAAAATAATGAGATCTCTCTTGAGAGTGACACCAAAACTCCTTCCCAAATTAAAAAGAAGAGATGCTCATAATAAAGGCCCATGACAACTCACCAAGATCATTTGGAAAGGGTAAAGAATGGAATTTGAAATGGCTTCATTAATAAGAATCTCAAAATGAGTGCAGAACAGCAGAGAAGAACAAATTGGAATTATGTAAATACATCCTCTAATAATGCATTTTATTTTCGGTTCATTCAGGCCAGCACAATTATCTGTGTGCGGGAAGGAACGACTGTATAATTGATAAGATTCGGAGGAAGAACTGCCCAGCCTGTCGATTACAGAAATGTCTGCAAGCTGGAATGAATTTAGGAGGTAAGCAGAATATTAATAGTGTGGTCTCTTAATTTGATTAGGTGAAAACATTGGAAATGGGCAGCCTTTTTATAGTTCTGGCAGCTGCATCATCTCAAAAGTTTTAAGGTGGGATTATCCTGAAGAAGTGCTTAATAGCTGATAAACTCTATTGTCATTCTAAATTGGGGTTTGGAGATATGTATTTTATGGCACAGAGAAAAGAAAAGTGGGTGTTTTATGATGACAGTAATTTTAGTAGAATACCATAAGCTAAAAATGTTAAGGTTTTGAGTATTGCATGGGGTATTTTTTTGTGATGAGCCTTCTCTTGAATACTGAAAAACATGTTACACCATCATGAAAGCAAATTCGCACATAGTGAGACCTCTCAACTTCTTTGGTGCTTATTCAGCATTTTTATTGATTAATTTCTGTGACTGTAAGGATGTGCCATAATTTTGATGATGTTACTGCATTGTTCATATACCAACAACAACAAAATCTTATTAATTATCAAAAGCATACTGAAAACAGTATGATAACAAAATTTATAATAGTTTCCTTTCTGTTGTTTTAATTCTTCTCTGGTGATGTCTACATGTTTCTGGCTGTGCTTCAGTAGGTGTCCTGTCTCAAGTCATCATCTGACCAAATGCTTTTACAAATGCCTTTTTCCCACCACTCCTATGTTTATTGTATTGTCTGTGAACAGGGGTTTGGGTACTGCTGCAGGTCCTTCCCTTGGAGTGTTTTCACTGTACAGAAAACTACAACACGGTCACGTTAATTCCTCGCTATCTCAGAATTCACTTTTTGTCCTCCTGGGCCTATTCTCCTGGCAGCTGAGTTTAGTTCTACAGACTTACCTGCTCGTCTTTAATAGGTTATATGCAAAATCCTGGTTCCTGCCTGATGCCTTTTTCTACCTCCCAGACTTCTTTTTCTGTCTTGTCTCCTGGCAGAAATACTCAAACAAGCCACACCTTACTTTTTGAGAGGGAGTAGCCCTGCTGGGCTCTTTTTCAACCCCTTTCCCAATTTTGAGATATTGTGTTGTGCCCCAGGCCTCTTATTTCCTTTTCCCCAGGGAAAACAGGGCCAGATTGTGGCATGCTGGGGAGGTGACAGCTTTCCTTTGGTTTTGATCTGTGCTGTTCAACCTCACAAGGGAAACAGAATGCCTTTGTTTGATGAAACAGTAGCAGCTCCTTCATCCCAAAAAACTAGTGCTGAAAATTGTTGTAGAGCAGGAAGGTCAGCTCTCTGGAGTGCTGGGAATGTTGCTGCATCCTACTGGCAGCTGGTGTGGGGCATCCTCCCTGGATGTGCCCTGTGCAGTGCCAGTGGAGCTCCAGCAAAACCCAGGGCTTGAGAACCTTAGGAAACAGCAGCATGGGACACTTCATCTGCAATGAGTTCATCCCTGTGATGTCCAGGCTGGTTTCAAAGAACAAGTTCACATGATGTTCTCTGCAGAAAAGCAAGGCAGGAGGGAAACTTTGCTAGAGGGGGTTGTTTTCTTTTTTCGCCTTTTGTTTTTTTAATATTGGCTGGAATGCTGTAAATGAGGAATGCACTGAAAAAATCCTCCCCTTTGTTGGAGCTTGTTAGACTGCTGGAAATCATAATTAGTCATCTGTGTTTATTGCAGCTTTGGGCCCCTCACTGTAAGAAAGACATTGAGGTGCTGGAGCGAGTCCAGAGAAGGGCGGTGAAGCTGGTGAAGGGTCTGGAGCACGAGTCTGATGAGGAATGGTTGAAGGAGCTGGGGTTGTTTAGCTCCTTATAAAAGGGGGCTCAGGGGAGGCCTTATCACTCTCTACAACTCCCTGAAAGGAGGGTGTAGCAAGCTAGTCAGTTGGTCTCTCCTCCCACGAACAAGTTACAGGATGAAAGAAAATGTCCTTAGGTTGTGCCAGGGGAGGTTTAGATTGGATTTTAGGAGAAATGTCTTCACTGAAAGGTTGGTCAGACACTGGAATGAGCCGGCCAGGGTGGAATCACCATCCTTGGAAATGTTCAAAAAATGTGCAGATGTGGCACTTGAGAACAAGGCTTAATGGTGGACTTGGCAGTGCTGGGTTAGCAGCTGGACTCGATGGTCTTGGAGGTCTTTTCCCAACTTTAATGATTCTGTGACCTGGAAGGCCAAGTCTGCCTACAGCTGGCAGTTGAGCTTTGCAGTTTAGCTGTTTCAGTGATTTTCATCACAGAGAGAAACTTCAGGTGAAATTCTCACTCCTGATTTGATCCCTTTATGCCACGTAAAGAAACTAAAATGTCATAAAGGAGGTCTTTCCATCACTGCCATGAATGAGATGGCAGGGGAACAGTTCTGGATTTCCATGCACTGCAGTGCCTTCTGCTTGGCCAAAGAGGGAAAGGGCAGGTTGGAGGGAGAGGGGAGGGCTGCCAGAGAGAGGGGAAGCACCTGCAGCCCAGAGGTGTAGAGAGCCCCAGGGTGCTGATGGACCTTCCAGCCTTTGAGCCAGCCCAGGTCTGGCAGGAATTGCTGGGAGCTTGAAGATTTTTCTCTGCTTAAGCCATCTGTTTCCAGTGGTGAGCTCTGCATTGGGCATCTACAGAGGAACGACACAGCATCTCAGTTTTGGAAGCTTCTGTGTGCTGTTGCAGGGCATTTCTGATATGGTGGAGATCATCACAAAATGTGGAGGTGGAAATGACAAGAAGAGATTTCAATTCATATTTGAAAACTGTGATTTTCATATAAAATGCCAAGGTTTGTTACTAAATAACATTTTTTTCATATTTAGCTTGAAGAGAATGAATATGGTCTTATTATGAAGATACATTGTGGATTGTAGTTTCATGTGGTCGGCCTGGTTTTGCCAAGCATATACATTACTCCAGTAAAAATGGGCTTTTACCTGTTTCTAGCTTGGACTTACAGGCAAAATGGGCAAGTATTTTATTAGGCAGTGTGATCAGTAAGGGGCTGGATAAAAATTAATTTACAAATGCAATTTAGTGTAAACTCTTCTCTGCGGCATAGTGCTCTCCGTAGCTGTGTCACACTGCACTGTGCTCTTGGTGTGCAGTAGGACTGAGCTCAACTCTCACCCTCCAAAGGAAAGCAAATGTAAAAACAAATCTCAGACTGTGTCAGAGGTGCTGATGGGCTTGGTTCATGAGAAATAGAGCAAGATGATGTGCAAAAGGGTCGTCAGCATAGTTCAGGGCTGAAATGTCTGCAAGTTGCTGAAACCATAGGCATTTATTTTCCACTTGTACATAACTATGATGTTTTATCCCCTCATTTAAAGAAAAAAACAAAACACCAAACCTCCAGTTGGTCTAGAAGAAATGTTGCTTTAGGGAACAAGGTCCTGTCTCCCATGGGCTGGAAAAGAGCTTGACTCTCCTTTGCCACCCTCCCCGTGTACAGATGGGAGTGAAGGACCCCAGGCTGCAGCTCCTCCCACTTACTGAAATTGGGGGGTTATGAAGCAAATTTTGTAATTTGGCAGTTTGAGATTGTCTTCCTGGTCTTTCTGAAGATACTAATCTCTATAATGGAAAGCTGGAAATCAGAAATAGCATTCCATGTTTCCTGCAGGACATTTTTGCACAATCTCTGATTCGTCTACTGATCTTTTTTCTTGGTTTTTTTTTTTTTTTTCTCTTTTGGTAATACTCTTTCTCAATATTTTTAAATAGTAAAATAGAGTGCTTTTGTACTCTGTCAGTCTTTCAGGTTTGTTTTGATGGCATATCTTCTACTTCGCAGCATGCTAAAATTTTTTTTTCTAAATTAAAAAAAAAAAAATATTATTTTGACTGGTGGCAGCATGCCATGATTAGGCACCTTGTAAAAAAAATGTGTAATTCAGTGATACAAAATACACCTTTTCATGAATGCTCAGCCAAAATAATTTGGCAGTTTTATTGTTTACCTCCTTGTTTTGTTTGTTGAAAAACTGGAGCCTTTTCCAAGCTCTTACATCCTTTAATAATCTTTAGAAAATTATTCATCAATTCAGCAAATAATTTACCTAATTATGTTATTTTCTCAATTTTTTTTGTTTTGATTTTATAAGAAGCATCTGCAACCTGTAATTTTTGCAAAGCTGAAGTTGCCAAGTATCATGTTAAATCATCTTTCTCGTTTTTGGAAGGTTTGTGTGTGCTCTACAGACAGCTATATCCCCTTTGGCAAGTAGGACTCCAAAACTTTTTTGGGAATCATATTTTGTTTGTTGTTTTGTTATCTTTTTTTTTTTTAACTCCAGTGACATATGCTAGGCTTAATTGTTGGAAGAGATTCAGAGTGAGCAACTGCACTATGAAGGTATGCTGGCCCATTTTTGGTTTATGCTCTTTTCAAGATTCTGTAATTAATTTTCAGTTAATTACAGACCAGAATGACTTCACGGATTTGGGAAGTTTCTTCCAGCATACGCTGTGAATTAATTTGGCGAGGCTCTCGCTCTCGCACGAGACGTTTTCGTTTGGCTCCCACCTCGTGCTGCTGTGCCTCAGTTGTGTCTGTCCCTGTGCTGGCACTGGGGAGTGTCACAGCGAGACCCCCGGTCCCACACTGGTGCTTGGCATGGTGCCTTATGCCACCACCAGCTGCACCCCGTAAGGCAGCAGCCCCTGGGATGTGTCCTGCATTGCCAGCAGGGTGGCACAGAGCCTCCTGGTGTCACTGCTGTGTGCTGAAGCCTGGAGAATGGGAATGTTTTATACTGTGTCACTTGAGGGGACCGCCACCCCCTTTCCTTGGCAGGTTGGTCCTCACCCCTCTGATGTGACCCTAGTGACCAGGCATCCCTCCCCGTTCTGCATGATCAGAGAAGGTCCCTCTTCTGCCATGGGATGTGCCATATCTGCAGAGGGGACGATAAAGTGTGGAAAGATCGGTGCCATACAGGGCTGGAATCCTTCCCTGCCTCAGCTCCCCTATGAAACACTGCCAAGACTTCCCAGCATTGGTCTCCCACAGCAGTGAGGAGCAGCTTGCTCAAGGACCCTTTGGATCTGGAAGGGACATAAAATAGATTTCACCTTGCAAATTACACAGTTCATCATTCTGTCTGCAGAGGCTGCCTGTGAAATCTGAGTCTTGGGTCCGCATACATTTACATATGTAAGATGCTTCGTGCACAAGATGCTGGGTGTGATTTGTAGGCTTCACTGGCAGATAGCCTTATTTTTTCATACAGTGAAATATTTCAATAATCTGAAAAATAGGTTAATTAAGATAACCAGTAATAAGATAGAGTATTTCACCTTTTTGCCCAGCTTTCTATTTTCTGTTTAATAACTCATACTAGTAGGGTTTTAAATTGCAGTGTTATTTTCAGTTACTGGAGCTTATGTGGTTTATATTATCATTGTTCATATCTTTTTGAGAAAAAAGAAAGGAAGAGAAAAAATCTGAAAACTTGGGGAAAATGTAAGTACAGCAAAAGTGTATCCTCTTAGTTTTAAAATTTTATACTAACCAAGATTTCATAAATTTTAAAGGAAAATAAACCCCTTTGTGTAAGACACAAGCAATTTGAGGCATACATATGGTTAAATTTTATTTTTCATTTAAACTTTAACTGCAAAGTATTTTGAAATGCCATTAACTGTAATGTATTTTTATTTGCATTTATTCTGCCGCATTTTCTTCTGAGGGAATCTAGTCAATAACTTTTTAACTTGAACATTCAGCTGGGTTTTTGTTAATTGTTTCAACAGACTTTTACAAACATCAGCAGGTTGGAAAAGACCTTTAAGTAATAAATAATAATATTTAAGTAATGAGTGAGTAATAAATAATATTTAGCTAAGTAATAAATAATAATAATTAAGTAATAGGTAATTTGCCTGTTGCTTATAAACCTGCTGTTGAAGATGTTGTAGGAACCAATTTGTTCAGCAATTAACTTCTCCTGCTTTTGTGTCCATCTTACTCCATGTGTACTGCTCTTGCCCTGCTCTCGGCGTGACCCTCTAACTTTACAACTTGAATCATCTTCATGAATGGAATGTTTAGATTGGATGTTAGGAAAAGTTTCTCCGCCAAAAGGGCTGTCAAGCATTGGAACAGGCTGCCCAGGAAAGGGGTGGAATCACCATCCTTGGAAGGATGCTTGTCTTCAGAAAACATGTAGATCTGGTGCTTAGAGATATGGTTTAGTGGTAGACTTGGCAGTGTTGGGTTAATGGTTGGACTCAATGATCCTAAAGGTCTTTTCCAACCTAAATGACCCTGTGATTCTTGAGTATTGTAGATAACTATGAGAACAGTCATATGCTACAACTATTAATAAATTATTTGTGAATGATGGTTAAAAATGCAGAATTTTGAAGAGGACTGGTAATGTCAGAGTAATCTCTCAGGCATCGATTAAAAGCAATATTGAAAGTGTGTCCTTGTACTTGGAATTTTGCTGATGATTTTATTCCATGTGTGAAGGCAGCTGGAGAAGATGCACTGCAGTGGTCCAGGAGCCCACAGCTCACATGCAGCAAGCAGTCCCTGATCAAACTCCTAATTGGGTTCATGCTTTGTTTTTTCACGTTTTCCTGGTTCCAGCCCTCCCTTCTGCAAGTGCCCAGCTGCCAGCAACACTTGTCTTTCCTCCAGGAACAGCCTTTCAGGCTTTTGGCATGGGGCTGCTGAACTCCAGACTTGCCTGTTCTATCTGCTGGACTCTCCATCGTACCACTCAAGGTGCAGCACCCTTGGTTGCCAGCCTTGCAAAGGAGCTGCATCTCTCCCGGGCTCCTGCTGGGAGTTTGTGTCCCAGCCTGCCTCATGTCCTGCAGTGGTGCTGTGCACGCAGGCTCTGGGGGTATTGTCTCATTTTGGCTGTGCAGCACTCCCTGAGCAGGCTCAGAGGCTGCTCTTGCCCCAGAGGTTCGTGTTCCATACATGGTGCCTTGCTTTGGTTCAAAACGCAAGATGGGTGATCACAGTTTTCTGAGGGGAAGATTTTCAACATTTCTGAAAGTTGTTACGTGCAGCTCTTGGTGATGTTTTGTTTTTTCCTGAATAACCAAATTATCACTTCCACAGTGATATTATTATTACAGCTTCCTTCCACAGTGCTGTAAGTCCATATCCTTTTTGCTCTTCCTCACAGTAAAAGCATAGTCTTTGCTGTGAAAACCTGCCTGTGTCTCCTGTTCCTCTTTTTCCAGAGCTGCTGGTTGTCACCAGAACCCTTTTGAAACCTACCCCTGTGGTCTGATGATGTGTTTCCATTACTCACTTCCCCATCACTGAGAGAAGCTGTAGGAGCAGGAGGAACTTGTCCTTTTGGCTTTCACCAAGCTGTTGCTTCAGAGAGTTTCCACCTGAATAATAGGGCATGAAGATTTAACTTGCCATGCTTGCAACAACCTTGGCCAAAGTAGGGTGGGCTCACAATGTTGAATTGTGGGGTTTTTTTTCAATTTTATTTTCTACTTTTTTCTGCCCGTCCATTGCCAAGTGCATGGCTTTCCATTTTTAGTATCTGTGTTTTGCTAAAGTAAGTGTGATGTGTGGCAAGCACACCTGGCTCAAAAAGCAGCCCTTGGAGTTCGATGTTAGTAGAAAGAACGTTTTCCAGCAGCTTATGTAGGGAATGCTGAGCACATTTAAGCCTCAGAAATACACAGCAGCAAGAAGCTGGTGTTTAACAAAGAGGGAGGCAAGGTGAAGGCACTGGATGGAGTGTTTCTGAGCCACCCGGTACACATCTTTCTGCACACTGGGGCTGTGATTTGTGTGCTTTTGTGGTTCTCTGCCATCAGCTTTCCCAGATCATGCATATGAGTAATGTTAGAGAATTGCCATTACCCCAGAAAAATGGTTGATATTACATACAGTGTGTTTTCACTAATGTTCAGGGTGATTTATTGAAGCAAGAGATTAACAGGGTTATACTCTTTTTTCTTTTTTAATGACTAATTGTGAACTAGATGGTGAAAAATATGGCCAAGATGACTGCAGAAGATAAACAGCCAGCTTGTATTTCACAGGTAGTGTTGCTGTTCCAGGAAGCAGGGTAGATAATTTCTAGAAGACCAGCAGCATTCAGTGTATTAGGAGAAATGTCATCGGAGAGAAATCTGAGTTGATAAAAACTGAGGTTATGGAAGTCATACAGATGAGGAGACAAAGGATTTCAAAATTTTTGTTCCTTGGAGAAAAAAATCAACTGGGAATGTGGTAATAGCATATCCAGAAAGACCACAGAGAGAAGGGCAGCACTTACTAAGCTTAGTTCTAGCAAGAACAAAAATGAAACGCTCTTCAGCATGGAGTGGAAGTCTGAGCACTCAAGGTATGGAATGAGAGGTGCTGTGGTGCAGTTTGGTTTTGAAGGGCTGTGGAAAGCTTGTTGAGAACCTGTGTCTCCAACGTAAATACGAAGATTTATGCATGGTGAGTATCTATCGGGGTTTTATCGTGTTGTGGTCAGGATGAAGGGCACGTAAATCATGTAACAGACATGGAACATTGGGTATCAACCCAAATAAAAGCAAGAGAGAAGACTTGGATGAGGAATGCCTGCAGAAGGTTGGATGGCAATGGGTGTCTTGGGAAGAACGTTGTTGCTTGGCACAAGGCAGAAACCAGTGGCCATAGCCAAGAGTATTCAGTCTGGTACAGTCAAAATCTGTTCTCCAAAGTTTCCTTAACTTTCTTTTTAATCAAATTATTACCAATGCTTGCAGTTCAAGCTGCTGGTGTTCCATTCCTACAGGTGTGTTGGAGTTGTAGGTGATCTCCTCTCCAAATTTGTTGTTGACATTTTACTGCTTGTCTTTATTTGATGTCAGATAGAATAATCAAAACCACTGATGCATTTAGTAGACAACTCTTAGCTCAAAAATTATTGAATTTGCCATATGCTTGAAGAATGAATAAATAATCAGTAAAAAATGAGTTTTGGGAGCATCTGAAAAGGACTGATTAAGATTGGCTTTCATTAACATTATAATTTACTTTTGTAAGCTTTTAAGGCTTTGTTTATTGGATGATTTAAATATTTAGTAAATACATTTATTTTGAAATTAATGAAGAAGTACAAGAGGGAGTTTTATATATCAAAAACGTTAGATGTGAGATTGTGTTATGTCATTTTGGGATTTAATATTAAATAGATGGGGGGGGAAAATTTTCATACTTTAGCCATTTCTCATTAAAAAGCTTTATCAGAACCAGCTTGATTTGATTTTAACAGGAAACCACTAATTGGCATTTGGTGAAAGTTGTTCCCACACAGGGAAGGAGTACCCCTATGAAACTGTTATTTTTCATTTAATTATCACTTTGAGGATTGCTGAGAAACAAGCAAATGTGTTAGACATTTTCCCTGACAACCTAAATATTCCTGTAAAATGCACTTTGGATCTCAGCTTTCTTTTGTCACTTTTGTCCGCTGTCTCTTCATGAATGCTTAGCCTGAAACTGAACTCAACTTTAAAAAGGGATAAATTCCCTCTGTCTCTTATCCAAACACTCTCCAATGCCTTTCCTTCTTAATTGCTGTGCTCATCACTGTCCCACATGCTGGACAGGTGGGTAAGCTGAACTTCATCATTGAGTCAGACCTGAAAATACACAAGATTTGATCTGGGCTTTCACCTGAAGTTTTCTGAGAGAACTGCTGTGTGCAAGCACTGGTGTGAGGTGCCACCTCCCTGCAGCTGTTTGCTTTTCACTGTTCAGTATCTCGAGCCATAATTGTGATCAGAAGAAAATGTAGAGTTTTCATTAAAATATTATAAGATTTCTCATTAAGTGGGCATGTAATTACTCAAAATAGTATTCTTCCTGAGTGGTTTCTTGTTACACTGAAAGGACATCTGAAGTAAGGTCCTGTTGATAGTCACTAGACTATCGATTACATGTATAACAAAGTAGAGAGTAAATATGTAAATCTACAGATTTGGATCAGAACTCAAAAGCATCTTCAGTTCCAGTGTCGGAAACCAACGTGATGGCGTTTTTGGTACAGCGCAGACTGGGATGTTGAGAAGTGCAAGTTGAGGCGTGGAGAAATGGGATACCTGAGAGCAGCTGCTGAGGGACTGCAGGGAAGAAAGGAGCGCAGTTGTGCGCTGATTGTAAGTTAAAGTTAGAGTCAGCGAGGTGAAATTGTTGCAAAAACAGGCAAGTCTTATGTGATGCCAAGGAATCACTCTGTTTCTAGTCAGAGCTGGCAAGTGTGGGCCTGATGATTGTGTCTGGTTTCAGCACTTCTGAGCAGGGTGTTGGGGATGGGGCAGCCTTGCAAAATTGTCATGTACATTCCTGTGCCAGTGGGTGGGATTGCAGTACCTGTGGTACCTTTGCGAAGGACATGTCTCTCATCTCTCCTAGGACTTGTCCAGCGTGAACATATCTGCTGTGTTCCTTGATAACCTATTCTCGTTTTTCACATCAGGTCTTTACATTTAGAAAGGTTCCTTTAAGATCTAAACGGGGCCTTCCTTCCTGAAATTTCGTGTCATGTGCCTGAGGAAAGTGTATACAGATTAGAGACTGTCTAAGGAAGAACGAGGATAAGAAGATGCTTAGGAAAACAAGAAAGAAACATACAGTCAAAGAAACTTATTTCATGTTAGTGTAGAAGGGAGAAACATATTAAGGAGGTCATGATACCAGTGTTTCAATTCAAAAAGTGGTGTAAAAGAGGACAGGAATGATAAGTTGTTCTTTATGGCCACTGGGGGAATGATGAAGAGAAATCAACTTTACTGCAGAAAAAAATGATGCAACATTGGAGATATTGGGAGAACACTGAGTGATTAGATGTTGGAGGAAGATGTGGGATATTGTGGAATTTCCTTTATTGGAGATTAATAACATACTGAGTTGGGCAAAGTACAGTAGATCCTGCTCAGGGCGATAGGATAAACTACTTTAGATATATTGTTTCTGTGCTTTACTGGCCTGTGCTCGAGCAGCATTGCACTGCATCATATATTAGAGTCTGCTCCAAACAAAGCAAAATGCAAACACTTCTGAGGTTGTTCTATAAGTAACCAAAGTAATGTTTACCTAGTTGCTGTCTGTTTTATTAGGAGTTTAAATCCAACTGGAATAAAGAACAAAAATACGTCTAGGTGAACATAATGAAAATTGTACACAATTACTATTAAAATGTACATCAGAAGCTCTTTCTTCCATCTGTGCTGTACCTCCCTTTCTAGTATCGAAATGTAAACCAAGAATAAGAATTGCACTTATGGATGGTCCTGGCTCTTTGCAGGGTCTGACCAAAGGCAAATAAAATGTGACATTTCCATAGATCAGACTTCATGCACGTTTACTCCTTGTCTTTAAGCTGTCCAATCCTGTCAGATTAAAGTGTTATTTATTAATTAGTAAGCAGTATGCCAAACTATGTCATTGTTTCAGTTATGCCTTCCATTTCATTCTGCTGAATTCAATCATTGGATTTGAGCTTATTGTCCAATAAAACTTCCTTCTGCCAGTGGAGGATAAGAAATTAGGAAATTTTCATTGCTTTGTTAATTAGACTACTGATTCCTCAGGCTCAACAGCAAGTGATAGCATTTTCTATCACCTTCTCCCCTGGGTCACAGCTGTCAGAAACAGATTTTAAAATTTATTTTGCCATGTGAAGCCAGGACCTTTGTTTTCTTCCTCACCAGCTGCAGTCTTCCTTTTTTTGCATATTTAGACAGACTACTGGGTCTCTTCAGCATATCCCAACCACCACTGCAGAAATCACCCTTGAAAGGCTTCTGCTTTGTAAGAGTCAAGTCCTTTTACAAGTGTGTCTTACATGATAAAGTAATTCTGTGCTCTGCTTTTAAGTCTCTGTGCAAGTTGTCCCTGCTTCAGTAGTTGCTTTTCATTTGCTTCCTGCCCTTGGTCTATCCAGTTAAAGCAGTGACTCATCTGCTTGCCCATGTGCCTGCCAGATTTGTACCTGATCCTTCCTCTCACATATGGCACAACAGGAGTTGGACTTGTGGGCCCCTTCCAGCTCAGGATATGCTATGATTCTAACACTTGGGGTCACATTTAGAAGTTCTTCCTCTTCTGTAGCTACCTGAAAATCAGTGGTTTGCTTCCCAAAGTGGCTAATGCGTTTTATGGAAGCTTTAGGGTCCTATCTTGGTTGTCCCTTCTGTGTTTCTGGAAGGAAAGAAGTGTGCCTGAGTGCACTTTGTGGGGAAAATGGAATGATGCTGTAAGATCTCGTTTGCATTGCTGCTTTTCACTTTATTCCATGCATTTCCAGGCATATGTGTGTGTGTATATATGAAGTCTGTATTATTGTCTAGAAATTTCTCAGCAAAATCTCATTCCCATTGTGCTAGACAGCTAAGTGAAAAAATGTCTGTACCAAGATAGCTCAAAATTTTCATGTCAAGATACAACAGATTTGGGGGAAGGGAAAACACGATTTGTGGTAGCAGTAAAATAGCTAATGAGAACAGATGTCAGCTCATTGAAGTAAGTGAGGCAAAGTCACCAGGCAAACATGATGAAAAGATTCAGCAGAGGGGAAAGTGGCATTTTGATGGAGCATTTATGTGTACAAAGGTGGAGGCGCTGGATGAGGGCTCAGAGAAGAGTCTACCCAAAGGCTGTCAGAGATGCCTCGAGGGGAGAATCGGCACGTTTAGTAACTGTGGTGTGCAGCAAGGTCTTGGAGGCCGGAGAGCAGAGGCAGGGGGCAGTGGCAGGGTGTGCAGGGAAACCCTTGAGCACTTGGCATGGGGTGGAAGGGAGAAAGCTGGCAGCTTTAGATGTTGGGAAGGGAGGTGGTGGTTGTAGCTCAGGTGCAGAGCTCGGGCACTGGAGTATGGACCTGAATGGAGGAGCCCAAGTGTTTGAAATGCAGGTGTTCGCTGCCGTGGGTACAGAGCCAGCATGGTTAGAGGTGGTCACAGTGGGTTTGTTCTGCAGCATATTGTCTACCCTCAGGCTGCCTAGATCACTTAGGAATTATCCCAAATTATACCTCGTTTGAAGTGCATATAGTGATCCTCCCCCTGCCTTTGTCTTTTGCTCCAGTTGCTGCTTTCTCTTCTTCTTTTATCTTTTTTAAATCTCCACCACTTTCTGTTTCCTCTGCTGTGTCCGTTCCGGTTTCCCCTCTCCCTCCACTAATGTTCTCTGCTTTACACTAGAGGTAGCATAGGTTCTTATAATGTGCTTTTGATATCCCCTATGGATTCAAATATGCATAGAATATAATAAAGATCTGTAGGGTCAGGATCAGTTTGGTCATGGCTCTGGCAGAGCTTTATATATGTGATTAAATAAAGATCTTAGTAATCTAAATTGTGTCTTTAGGTATACAAACGATAAATGTTTTTCTGATGGGCATCAAGGCAAGCTCTGAATATCGTCGTTAAAAAAAAATTTGCATTCCAGGGGATTGTCATTGCAAGTCTTGTAATTCACCCTACATAGAACTATATCTGATTTTCTAAACTTCAGATTTAGCTTACTTTTTTACTTTCAGAGTACTGGAAGTGAGTATGAATCTGCAGAGCATTTTACATTGTTCATTTGCTAAATTTGAACACTAGTACAATTCTACAAATGAGATACTACTCTCTTAGAAATCTGCTGAATTAAATCATAATATTTATGGGGGTTTATCTACTGTTAAAAACATTTTGTTCTTTGACATTTCTGGATCCCATTTTTTTAAGAGTAATACAATGAAAATTATTAATTTTGAGCCTATGAAAAATAGTGATTGGGTGTGTGGAGTCCATAACTTAATCTGTGCATATTC
Organism: Dicrurus megarhynchus; assembly: GCA_013399195.1. NCBI lineage: Eukaryota > Metazoa > Chordata > Aves > Passeriformes > Dicruridae > Dicrurus > Dicrurus megarhynchus. The sequence continues at coordinate 612,129 of VXAD01013580.1, read as the reverse complement.
CCAGGGCACAAAGGGAGTATATTATATATAAGTTTACTATGATATTTTTAAAAAGAGAGTATGGTAGTTTACCTATCTTGTAACTACCCTAAACCCTCAAACTTTACCATTAAGAATGAGGAATGCCGTAGATTTGTAGCCGATGCTCATGTGAATTCGTGTTCCAAAACCAGTTTACAATGGGGCCAGATAAATGTCCTTTTATTGGACCTAGAGTAGCACTCCCTGTTGCAGATGGCTAGAAACCTATTCAGCATTTTACAGATGGCACAAAAACTCTGAGGTGGCAGGATCCCTGTTTCAGCTGGGGGACAGGAGACTTCCATGTGAAGGGTCAACACTAAGGAACCACCTGACCAACTGACTTTCGTCTTCTTTGTTCCTCTGTTATACTGAACTTTATTGTTATAGCTATGGAGAATGGCTGTTGGAAGAGCCTTTTTAAAATCCAAGTTTGTGACTTTTCAAATGCTTCGCCTTATTTCTTTTTTTTTTTTTTAGTTGGAACCTAAAGACCACCTAAAATACTCAACAAAAGTCATGACAGATATTTGAGATTTTAACCTCGGGTATATCTGTGGTGTCTTTCTCTATTGTTTGTTTTTCTTCACCTATTACTCTGTCCAAGGTGATTTAAAAATGGGAGAATTCTAATATGATATTCTGGCTGCAATCACACTGAACAGGAGGGACGAGAATTCCTGCAGTCACTGCTGCACAGCCATGTGGACGAAACTCTTGCCCTAAGCCCAGACAGGCTTCCGACTTTGTCACTTGAAATGCTCCATCCTTCATCCATCCCCTGGTCTGTGTGGACAGCCAGGGATTTCGTGAGCATTTCCAGGGAGTAATCCTGATGAGCATGGCTTTTACTCTCCCATTCAGAGCTGGCTAAGTCGGTTTGTAGTTGGTATTGGAGTGAGAGAGCTTTTAAAGAGCAACTTGGAGTATGTACTGCTCAGAGTTTGTATTTAATCTTTACTTGTTGGTTTCTGTGGGAGTTACCAAACCAGTTGAGCTACAGCACTGGCACGAAGCCAAATGAAAAATACAGTTTTCTTCACTGTAAACATGACTGTCAAGCAGTAATGTTTTTCTCAGCTTCATTTTAAAAGCATTATAATGGAAGAAAATGAAACTAAAACACATTTTTATGCCAGTTTTATACACGGAAGAATGTTATTTTTTTTCTTTTAATAAAAAACTCTTGGAGAAGAGAACATGCAAACTTAAGTATGTGGTCAATTATCTGTGTTGCAAGATACTTGATGGAGTTGGTAAACCAGCACTTTTTAAAATTCTGGTGTAGTTATGGTGCGAATGCAGTTTTTTGCCTCTGCAAACATGAAAGATGTGTAGAGTTCTTTATTTTTAGTCCTGTTTTGATAACAGAAAAAAAAATAGTGCCTGAGAAACTTAATGAATAATAGCAGTAAACACTAATCTCTATCCACTCCTTCAGGCTTATTTTTAAACTCTGTTTTCAGTGTCCAATGGCTCTGTTAACTCCTCATCAGACATTCAGCTGAGCTTGCTCATCATTGCTTTGCTTTTGGGATTTATTTTGTTGAAAACTCTGTAAGTCCAGTCTAAGATAGATGCAAACTATATTTAGTGTTCGCAATGATTTCACCAGGACATCCTCATGTAGGTGCAGCTGCACCAAATGGGGAACAACTGCATTTTCACTTACTTTTCAGGATTAAACTTATCAGGGTTGTCTGCTTTGCCTGTAACTCCCTCTGTTTTATTTTGAAGAGCGAGGAAAATGCTTGTTTAACAAAATGATCAGCTACTGCTTTGTAAAATGGATTTTTGGGTCCTGGTGTTGAAAATGACATCTTGAAGAATGGATGTCCTATCCATGTAACTTGATGTGCCAGAGGATAAAAAAAATCCTTCAGTTGCACTTCGTTGTTTGAATGAGTTTTTTTAAGAATTTTGCAATAGAAAAGTAAGAGGTAGGATTTGAACAGACTTTTAGAAGGATCTTCTCACAATTCCTGTGTCTTGAAACAGAATAAGCTGCAGTGAAACCTTTGCTGACACATACTTGTCTCGCCTCTTCCTTAAACTTCAAACGGACAGCTATTCCTATGTAACCTGTGATAATGCTTTTGATAATTAGGAAGTTTTTAAGTAGATGTGGTTAGCTGAACAAAAGAACTTCAGACTTTATTAGGAGCAGTACATTTTTTATTTGCATATTCAATCCTTTTATTTAAAAATTCAACTTGCCTCACTTGGTCTGTATGTCTGCAGGCATGGAGAAAATAAGGAATTCTCAAAACCAGACGTCTATCCTGTAGGGGAATCAATGAAATTAATTTCCTTCACCTAATTTCCCCCAGCTCTCATAAGGCAAAGTGATAAAAGTTAAACAAAGATCTCTGAAGTTCTCTGTACGTTACCTGAGGGTTGTTGGTGCTGAGATCTGCCAGGAAGATCCTTCATGGTGTGATGGAAATGGCTACAAACTGATGCTGGGATTTTGGACTCCCTTCTCCATGCAGGACATGCTGCAGTAGCAGTGAATTTTATTCATCTTTTGAACACCAGAGTGAAGGAGCATCTCTTTGGGCACCTTCAATATCTTGTGCATGAGTAGTAATACCACTGTTTTCTGTAGCAGTGCCTCATGCTTACCCTAATAAATAATTTTTTCCATTGAATCTTGGGATGAACCATCTCCTTCGAGTTCAAGGTACTGTCCCGGCAAGGAAGTGTTGAAAACAACAGGCTATCGTTGCACTTGGGTGTGCGTTGTCCTGGACCCTGGGCATCTGTATCCTGCCTCGGTCATTCCCAGCCGCTGGCTCTGGGCAGGCAGCCCCAGTGTCAAGGAAACAGTGAAACATTAAAGGCTGCTGTCACCAGAAATGGTCTGAGGGCACCAGCAGCAGCTCTGCTGTTGAGAGGGGGTTTCTTAAAATGTTGGTTTGTAGAAGAGTAATGAGGCGTTTCTGTGGGTCTCTTTGAGGGGTCTTCTGCACCGCAAATAAGAGGAACAGGAACGAGCTCATAGAGCAAGCTTTGAAAGCTTCCCAGGAGGCAGTGATGTGGCATGCTGAGCTGGAGTGGAAGTGAACATTTTGGAGAACAGGAGGTTGTCCAGAAAGGATCCTGGAACTGCAGAAAAGGGGTTATATTTAAGGAAAGATAGGGGAGGGGAATTGATGATGGGAAAAAGACTTAAGGAGGTAAACTTGGTAAAGGATATGGACTAGGAAGGGGCTATTTGCAATAGTACTGGGAGTGGGATAGGCTTGTATTACTGATGACAGTAAAAGGAATGTTGTAATAATCAAGAGACAGGAAGATAAAAGTCCAGACAAGGGTTTTAGCTGTGTCCAGATAGATTAGAAAGACTATACTTGAGAGAAGTTACTCTAAAAGAGCTGCAAACATTTAAATGTAGTTCATTATTTATTGATTTTAAAGATTTTGTTGTTGGCGGTGTTACGTTGCCCTATTGCAAAAAGGGTGGTGATGGGCTTGGTTCTTTGTGTGTGTGTTTTTTAACAGAATTGTCTTGATTTTTAATTCCAATTCTTTCCTCATGCTACGGCAAAGTTGGGAATGCAACCCACAGGGAATGGCTGGCCTCTCTTCAAGGAGTGGAAGCACCAAGCATTGCTGGCTTCTGAGAGTACTTAGTAAAGAAAACCAGGGTGGGTAGCATTAAAGAGAAAAAAAAAAAGGAAATTAAAAGAAAAGGGAAAGCAAATCGTCAGAGATATGTTGATAGCAGTGAGAAAGGTGTTATATGAGGTTCAGTCTTTTTTCTTTAAGTGGATAAATATTCAAGCACTATTTCAGAATTACGCAAGAGAAAGGGGCAAAACTGTTATGGACGTATCAAAGCAGGAAAAGCAAGGGGACTTGACTAACTTGGGCTGTTCAAAATGGATTGACTACATTTCTAGTTGAGGCAAAAGCTTAGGAGGGCTCTGGGTGTGCTAATATTGTGCATATTTCTTTTGATGACCAAATGCGATGGAGAACATAAATTGGAGTCTTGTAGGTGGTAAGTGATTGCAGTTCCAAAATGCTTAGTTGGCACCGACCATAGTAACTAGGATGTTTTCTGCATGTCTGTATGGAGGCAGATACTGGACGCTCTGTCATGTATAAAAACATTCAGTAAAGCAGTGAAAATGAGCTCAGAAGTGTCTTTTTGTATTTTTTCCAGTGTGACAATGCTGCAGGCAGTGAGGTATTGAAGGTCCTGTGGCTGTTTTCGCTTAAGAACTTTGAGATTATATTTCTGCTTCCATTTCCTGTATAAAGCCCAGGGTTTTGCTGGCTTTCTGTACTGACTTGGTTCTCATGCTGCTCATCTTCACAGCCCGGAAGTCCAAAAAGTTGGGGAAGTTGAAAGGGATGCACGAGGAGCAGCCCCAGCAGCGGCAGCAGCCACCCCCGCAGAGCCCCGAGGAAGGGACGACGTACATCGCGCCCGTGACCGAGCCCTCTGTCAACACTGCACTTGTCCCCCACATGTCTGCTATCTCACCAGCACTTACTCCCTCTCCTGTCAAGATCCTTGAAAGCATTGAACCGGAGATTGTGTACGCAGGATACGACAGCTCGAAGCCGGACACAGCGGAGTACCTGCTTTCCACCTTAAACCGCCTGGCCGGCAAGCAGATGATTCAGGTGGTGAAGTGGGCAAAGATACTTCCAGGTAGGACTGTGAGTCATCTGGTGAGATGTCGCTTCACTGTTTCTTTTAGCTCAAAGAACTATTTGCTTGACAAATTCCATCTTGAATTCATGGACTTTGTTGAAAAAACCCGCAATTGGGGGGTGTGAGATGAACCTCTGAGAGAAGATTTTTGGGTTTTCTTCTTATTTTATGTAATGTTTGTTTCATATGTCTGTGATTGATATTTAAAAAGCTTTCATTTTCAATAATAGCCTCTTAAGGAGAAAACATGTTTTGTCCATGGAATGAAAAATTATGGTTTTATTTTTTCTGAAGTGGGAGTGTTGCTCTTGTTTATGAATACTAGAAAAGCAGTAAGCAATGTGTTTGGTGATGGTTTGACCAGCCCTTGTAGTTCATGGGTATTTTCTGGTTTGATCTCTAGGATTTAGAAACTTGCCACTCGAGGACCAAATTACTTTAATTCAGTATTCATGGATGTGTCTGTCATCGTTTGCCTTGAGTTGGAGGTCGTACAAACATACAAACAGCCAGTTCCTCTATTTCGCTCCAGACCTGATCTTCGATGAGTAAGTATTCCTTAATGGCCCTTTTCAGTGCAGGCTGGAAGGATTGCTGTCTATTTGGTTTTTCAGGCATACTTGCAGTCTAAGAAAATTTCAGCTAATTCTGGCTTAAAAAGTAGCTGAAGTTTTAATTTTTTTCAGTGACTCACTTTTCAATTGCCAAAGCTTTGATTACTACCGTCCACTTCTCCTTATGTATGGGGATGTGTTCTCAAACTGGGACCATCCCACTGGATTGAAATGTGACCGATACACAACCACGATTTACAGAAAAGAACATTTTTTGGTATCTACTGGAGCTTGGAAAAATATCCAACTTCTAGGAAATGTGGATGTTTAAATTACTGGGGTTTTTCAGAGCAGTCATATAATGGTGCTTTTGTTAACAATATACAGCTGTTCAATGTGTTTTCTTGACAGTCTTAATTACCCTTCTTTGCAACTGTGAAAGAAGCCAAAATGTTTTTTCAGTAATGAAACATAACTTCTTTTATGATGCATTCAGACAAAAAGAAGGATCAACCATTCCATCTGAGTATGTGTGTTCCTTCATATTTTATGTTTGTGTGTGTTTAGTGCTTTGCTTTTGATGACTATAATTTAATTTCTGTTCCATTCTCCTAGTGTTTATTACAAGACAGTAAAGTCAAAAATCTAAGTGAATGTGCAGGCAGTCAAACGGGGCTTGCATCATTTGCTTGTCCCAGAAGATTGGGGTTTTTTTCTAGAGGTAGAAAGGAGACATAATCAATAGGATATGGGTACACTTCAGGGAAAAAAAAAAAAAAACAGGAAAAAAAATTAACAAAAAAATAACTTACCACTTAATCTCCTGATACATTTTGAAATCTTTTTCTCAGAAAAGATGCTTTGTTGCTGTCCATCTTAATAGTCTGTCTTTGATTTAGGAATTCCTAAATAATTAATGAGTATGAGATGGGTCCCAAAGCAGTGAGCAATATCAAAGAAGGATTGTTTGGTTTGGGTTTTTTTTTTTTAAGAGAGGGAACTGATGATTTACTGCATGTGGCTGAAAATGTAGTGTCAGCCATTTTCCTTGTTGAAAGTACCTCCATTATGACTTGGACATTAGAAAATTGTCACAGGATAAAAAAAAGGTATCTGTAGCTAGAGCTAAGTGAAAATGTGAACTTTGAAGAGTTTAGTTCTCCTGGGGGAATGCAGACTAGAAGTTCAAACACAAAAGCAGCTTTCCCTCGTCTCAAGAAAGTCAGTCAGAGGGTCAGAATTTATTGGACAGAGAAATCAATCCTGCTTGCAAATAAAAGTATGTGTATTGCTTGCTCTTGTTATACTGCAGCTTGAAGCAACTTCGAGAATTCAAGATCAATTGTGAGTTTTATGCTGTAAACCTTGAAGATGGGTGCCCATAGAGGTGTACCGAGGTTGCGGTAGGGATCCAGTTGGAAAAAGGAGTGCAAAATTAAAACATCCCAAAGCAGATATGTATGTGAGACAGTGCTCTATGCACTACCCTGCGTATTTGGTCTCCTGTGTATTTGGCAAGACACTCATTGCAGAGAGAAGGCAGTTGTTCCTAAATAGAGAAAAAAAAGTTTGCCAGGTGATGTGAGAGGGGGACAGGGGCTTTTGAAGTAGCTAATCAGGACAAGAAATTTCCTTGGAGGTAAAAGAGTAGGAGTTTGGTGTTCACTCTGAAACAGTAATGGATATATCTCTGGAACGGGAAGGGTTTTCTCACTTTGCTTGTGTTTCATACTCAGTGGGCATCATGGCAGGCATTTGTTCCCAGTTTCTCACGTTGCCATTCAGGATGGTGGTTGAGACTGCATTTGCAGTCTGAGTTTAGGGCTCTCTGGCAAAGGGAAGTTGTTGAGAAACTGCAGAGAGCCAGTGGAGGTTGGCCAAAGTGGTCAGGGCTGACTGGGACAGCGAGGGACCTGATGGTGTGGTGCAGATTTAATTGCAGCCTTCAGCTTCCTAAGGAGTTGTAGAAAAGATGAAGTCCGGCTCTTCATGGAGGTGCTTAGTGGAAGAATGAGAGTTTGTGATCCCAAGTGTGGGACAACACACTGCCTCCTAGGCAGCAGGAGAAGACATTTCCTAACAAGATGGTGAAACAGCCGAGCAGGTGCCCAGAGAGACCTTGGAGTGTGTCTCAGAAGATGTCCAAGCCTTCACTGGGCAAAGCCCCAAGCAGCCTGCTCCAATTTGACATTAACTCTGCAGGGAACAGGGGGTTGGCCTTGAGACCTCCAGACGTCCCTCCCAAGCTACTGTTTTGTGATTCTAAGTTAAGAGATGCAGTGCTTTTTCCAATTTTGAGGTAAGGCCAGAGATGAATTACTAGAATTGTACAAGCCGGTCAATACAGTTCAGTGTAGAAACCATTCCCATAATACAAAATACAATACATATTCCTGTTTGTGAAGTGCTGTGAAGCTTTGCTCTGAAATTGCTGAAGGCTGGTCTTACCCTTACTTTTTGAGTACCATAAACTTGGAAATGTGCTGTGTAATTATAAGCACTTGCCTTTGTTTCTGTGCCACAGGGTTTATTAGTCCTCCCTGAGGTTTACTTGGTGAAGCTTTGAGTGTTTTACTGCCCTTGGCATTTTAGGACATTTATTAATTGATGCAGAATGAAAGGGAGATGCTTTGCAATGCCTTTCCTTCTGCTGGTTTGAGAGAGTTATATTTCTGTTATCACCTGGCCAAGATTTTCTTGGCATTTCTTCATATTATGTCTGGAGAGGTCATTTCCCGTCTCTATGCAAGAAAAAACAAGAAATGTCCCTGACCAGGCCCTTGGTGCCCCAGAAGGTTCAGCATTTTCTTCAATGAACAGTTAAAAAAGAGTGAAAGTAGAGGTTGGCATTAGTGGAATTATGTGGCTTTGTTTTACGTTAAATTGATTTTCCGCTTACTCCTAACTACTGTGAATAAAAGGAAGTCGTAATGTTTCTGGAGGGCCATGATATATGATCTTGTTTTCTTTCTTATTCTGAAGGCCTGTAAACAAGGCCAACAACAAATGAGGATCCCTGTTGCTAATAGCTGTTAAATGTAACTTTGATTGTGTACAGTTCAAAATGCCTCCCTACTCATATGTGGTCTGATTTCCTGTTAGGCTTGTGGAAGATGGGAAATATTTGTCTGCCTTTCTTTTGTCATGCTACATATCTAATTAAGTGTACTGTTTGTCTTCATGGTTCAGGCATATATTCCATTGATTTAATTTGGCTTAACAGAACGTGAAGATTTTAAGAGGAATAAGAAAATGGCTGCTCAGCCTGTGACAGAAATGCCTAAAAAACAGCCTGAAAAGAGGCATAAAATAGACCAGTGTGTTTTATGTTGTGTTTGTGTAAGTTATGGCATGTGCAGTTTTTTAATCCATTTCTTTTGTAACGTAGGAGTTGTGATCAAGACTAATATTCTGTAGATGCAGCTTTGGTTTTAATCCACAGTAAATCTTCAGAAGACTGTCATATACATGACACCACATAATTCCTGTTGAGGGTAAATACTCTTAAAGAATGACTGCTGCATATGGGATAACACTCAAAAGGTGTTGTAGTTCTTAAGGCTGTGCAAACTCAAACTCAAGAAGTTGCAAAATTCCAAAATTAAGGTGGTCCGTGAAATCATAGTTTAAGCCCTTTGGGTACATGCTTTGAAGACTGTATCCGTAACAAAACCCTGAAGTTATGCTATCCCGTAATATTTTTCCCATGTGACTCCTTTGATCAGGTTGGATGAGATGTAAGGATTATGTAGTGAGAGACTCCTGGAGGTTTTTCTTCATTTGTTGTCATTGAGGAAGCCTTACCTTGAATGGATCTAGGGATATGGGAGAACAGAGGTATTAATGGGGAAGATTTTCTTAAGACATGGCAAAAGACTGTCCCCAATTCAAATCCTAAGCTCTGAGACTTTTCAGATTTCTACTGCAAAAGTAACAGAAATCCTGCAAGAAAAAGAAAAAAGTCTATTGTTTATTTAACTCAAGGGAGGGAGAAAATTTCTCTTTAGGATTTAACCAAAGACTTTGGGTAAAATTTTCTAATCTAATTCAACCTGAGGCAGGCACATGCATGGATAATTTAAGTCCAGAGCATTAAATGAGTAAAAACATACACAACTGAAAGCAGGAAACCAAGCGGTGCTGGCTGGAATGGGTGCAAGAACAAAGCAAGGGATGTACAAAACCTCATGGTTTGTAATGCCAGCTTATTTTCAGGGATTCTGGCTGGAGCCGTGCAAAATGAACTCTTTACTACAGGGAGCAGCCTTAAGCAGGATTTTTCAGATGTGGTTCTGGAATGTAGGGAAGTCAGTTGCAACTTCCATTGGTCTTTCCCTTGCTGGATGAATTAATCATAGAACTAATGGCTAAAATGACTCTTCCCTCGGCTTTGCCCTTTTGAAGGAAAAGCCCTCAACGTTTTCAAAAAGAGGTGGTGTGTGAGCCAGTTCATGTCTACAGGAAATCTGAGGAGCCCAGGTATTCAAAAGTAGGAGTTTATGTCTTTGCAGTGCAGAAGTCAGGTGCCTAAATTCCAGAGAAAGGCAAGGGATGCTCCTTCTTGCTCAGGTTTTAACGGGCTCAGGCAGTTGCTGTCCGCCGGCTACTGGTGACAACATCCCAGGTATCTGCTTCCACCCATGCATTAAGTCAGGGCATTGGCTGGCAACCTTTCAGAGGCTCAGGAACGAATAAAAAGCATTTACAAGTGCAGCACTGCCAACAGAAACCCAGCAGGAGCCAAGACACGGAATGGCAGGGATCCTCACTCACACAACGTGGGAAACCAGTGGGAGCGGTGGGACATGGGCTGCCTTTGGGGCCATGGCTTGTGCTCCCAGCACATCCCCTCCTCCCAGCTGGAAGCCAGAAGCTGCATCCCTCATGGCAAGCTGTACTGCTTATCCATTCCTTCCCCTAAGGAAGATGCATGGTGGCTTCTTACTTTTCCATAAGGCAAAAACCCAGCTGATGGCATTCATGATGAATATTAAAACTCAAGCCCTGCTCCTCCTCTGTATATTGGTTTGTGCTGGCATAAAAACCCCAGAGGGATGGCCCAACCCTGGAATTCCCCCATATGTCTTGATTTATTTTTTGCTTTTAAGTTTAACACAGTCTCTTTGTAGATTTCTGAATCCGCCGGGACTTCTGAAAAGACTCAAGATTTCAAAATAATTTCCTATTTTTAGCAAATCTACCCAAATTACCTTATTTACCATTCTAGCCTTACCTGACTGTAAAATAGCAATGATGTGGGGTACTGAGAGAGTTCAGCGATGCTGAGACACACGGTGTGGAGACTCTTTAGTACCTTAAAGTACAGCATCAATATTTCAACAGTATTTTGCAAATGCACTGCATGACTAATGTGCTGTGTGTTTTCTTGCTCCTTTGATTTTTCTCAGTTTGTCATCTGTGGCATAAAGAATAAATCACGGCTGCAGAAGTATGCAGGTTCTGAATTTCCTGGCCATTGCACTTCATTCTCTTGTTGATTTTTCACTCAGTCAAGGACTTGAGGGTTTGCCTAATGAAAACCAGCACTAGGCATTGCATGAGGTACCCAAAATTACTGAACTTGAAAAACTGAGTTTAAAACTGGGACCAGTTTTCACAAGCATTTGGATCAGTTAGGTCATTTTTCCATCTCTGAAATTATTGTATTAGATCATATGCAGCTCAGTCCTTACAGTAAAAAGGTTTCAGTAGAGGCTGCATTTTACTGAATATTATGTACAAAACACTAAGAGCAGAATATATATGTATATATATGTATATTTTAATATGTATATATATGTATATTTTAAATTTTTTTTTTAAGTACGTCCTATGTATGTAATGTGGTTTCAACAAACTAACAAAGTTTACTACAAATTAATCTAAACACATCCTTTAAAGTGCAAGATTTAGCTCCCAGTAAAATAAAAATGTAGTATTGCAAGCATCTCTCATGCTGTGCCTTTGGTAATTGCCCCAAGTGTGAAGTTTTAAAATTTAGGAGACAGAGATTAATATTGGCAATAGATGAACAATAGAGAATACATTTTGCAAATGAGAAAGTTGAGGGAGAGCAAATTAGGTAGAGAGGGGCAGGAAAAACAGCTTCAGTACAAGTTTCGGTGCTGGTGTTGTCATGGGATGTGGATGGGCAGAGGATTTTGTAACATTGAGGAAAGCTGTAAAATTGAATTAAGAATTAAGATGTAGCTCAGCTGAATAGCTAAGATTGTATTAAAAATCTGCATTTAATAATCAGGTATAGTTTATTAGTAAATAACATTTTCATTATGTTCCTAAATCCCCTCATAATATGCTTGTGGAAGCTGGGACCATTAGGATTTGGTGTTGTGTAAGGCAGTGCAAGGATGCAGCAGCCTCTCTGTGCCCTTTCAGTGCTGAAGCCTCTAAGTCTTCCTGGTATTCTGATTTCTATGGAAACAGCAGGAAGATAAACGTAATAAAATAAGCTGAATAATTAAAAACACCTTTTTTTTTTTTTTTTTCTTTTTTTAACCTCATATACCTCAGGGCTTGGGGGGGGATAATTAGTTAGATCATCTGTGAATGGTGATAAAGCCAATAAGTAACTTCTCTTATTGTTTAAATGATTACTTTTTTGCTTTTACCTTCGGCAGGATGATGGCTGTTAACCCTCTTGTCTTCTCTTGCAATCTGTTAATCCTGTAGTTTCTAAATTTCGGTACATTTTCATAATCTCTGTCATCTGGCAGTCTCCAAATCCCTCATTTTTAATTATTACTGCCACAACGAGACTTGGTAGGAGTTGTCAGTGTTCATTCTTTGCTGATAAATTGTGTGCACTCACTGGTCTTGTTAAAAGGTCAGCAAGTGCTCCTTGGTGATCCTCCCTGCACGGTTTTTGCTTGCATGTATTATTTTGGTGAGGAATGCTGCATTCATGCAAGGTGTCGGTGCAGTGGGAAGTGAGGATCTTCATCAGTAAATGTTTTATATACTTTGTTACTACTGTTTCCTTTTTCATAAAGTGCGGCTCAGGTCCCTTTCAGAGAAGAACATAAAGGGATTTTGTTACATACCCACCCCACAGCAGTGCAGACAGAAAATGAAATTTTGGGAAACTGCTGTCATACTTGTACATAAGAGATGTAACGTGCTTCAGGCTTGATTTTCCAAGTCTTTATTTTGGGCTTTTTTTCTTTTTGAAGAGGTCATTGGTTGGGCAAAGCAATAGATTTGGTTTCTTTGCATAAATTTCTAAAAGCTCTGCCTTTTAATGCCTCTATCTCTAAACGATTCTTAAATTTCTAGAGTGTTTTGGTTCAAACTGGGAAGCTGTAAAGGAAAACAGGAGATACAGTAGTTTTAAGAAGATCTGTAAGAATGGGGAAATGTCAGAAACTGTCCCTCTAGCACAGTTTGTCATCCTTTAAATTGGCCAAAGAAAGTTTAAGATCAGAACAAGGGGCTTCTTCATTTGCCCATTCTAGCAATGTTTTAGGTACTTTCTGAATGTGATGCATTCGGACAGTTGTGCTTAATAACCTTTCTGTGTCTTTCTCTGTGAATTTGCCTTTCTCTGTGAATTTGCCTATTATCTCTTTGAATACATTTGTAATCTTGATATCTAAAGTGTTCTGTGGCAGTTCCTTTTGCAGTTTAATTATGCATATTTGTTTGTTGGAGATGTTTCTAAAGCAGGTGGTTGATAATTTAATGGAGTGCCACTTCATTCCTGTGTTTGCAGTAATAGTGGATATAATCCTTCTCATCCCATGCATGCCATTTATCACTTAGATCTCCATCGGGTCCTGTTGTTTCTTCTGTGAGCTGAGGAATCAGTGAGTCAGTTTGACCTCCCCTTGTACCTCAGTTGTCTGCTATCTCTGGCCATCCATAGCTCCTCCCTTCATGCTTTGTATTAATTTTGGGAGGAGAGCAGACTGACGCTGGGTTCAGAGCACAGTGGATGCAGCAGCAAAACTACAATTTCTGTCTTGCTCTCGACTCTTCTCTCACATCTTTGCTTTTTTTGATGAACACTGAGCAAGCATTTTCAAAAGGCAGAAGCCCAAAAAACCTGTCCCAAGTTACACCTAGGACTTTTTATTGTGTGTTTGTTAATCCAGTTATTTTTTGTGTATGATGGGAGATGATTATACTGTCTGCATTGTCCAGTTAGTGATTTTCACCTTCCATTTTGTCAGCCAGCCACACAGACTTGCAGGATTTTTCGTCAGTCTTTCACAGGCAGCTCTTGATTTCATCGTCTGGAGTCATCAACGAGCTCTGTCATCTCCAGAGGTCTGATTTTTCGCACTTGATGTATGAGCATAGTTCTCAGCCCAGGCCCCAGCGTGGAGCTCTGTGAGACTTCCCTGGTAACCTGCATTACTTGTGAGAGATGTCCATTTGTTATTACCCTTGGTCTCCTATTTTTGAGCTGCTAATAATCCACGAAGAGACGACCTCCTTATCCCTAAGCTCTCTTTTAAGAGCTTTCAGGAGATCTTTTTAATAGCTTTAAAATCCAACCCTGACGTGATTGCATCCTCCCATACCTCCTGATGCAAGGCAGTGTGCAGGTCCTAGACCAGTAATTACCCACACTGGCACATTGACAGAATTTATTAGAGCCCATACCCAAGCTGCATGCCCCAGTTTCCTTTGTGTGGAAACCAGGGCAGGGGAGAGGAGGAGGAGAGGGTTGGTGTTTGCTTAGGTCTCACCCCATATGGCTGTGGGATGCAGCTAGACCTGGCATGTGCAAAGCATTTCTGTCGTGCAGACGTTGCCTGCATCCACCAGAACCTTCTCGTGCTATCATCAGACTGCCCTCAGAGATTCGTGAGACGTGACCTCTCTCTGCCAAAGTTGTGCTGACTTTCTTCCCTTACAGCATGTTTATTTATCAATTCATGCTCCTCTTTCAATGGTTTTGCTCGATATAGAACTGGAGCTTACTAGCCTCTGGTCTCTCGAGTGCTCCCTTCCCACTCTCAGACCCAATTTAAGAAATCAGTCACGTTTGTCGCCTTCCACGACTTTTATAAGGGCAATTTAAGCAATAAGCTGCACAGCACAGTTAGTAGTTCAGCAGTTCCATATTTAAGTTGCTTTACAGCTCGTGGATGGATGCCATCTGGTCTTGGTGATTTATTACTATTCATTTTACTGTATTTTTTTTTTTCTTTGTAAACCCTCTTCTACCCGCACTTGAATCTGAAACTATTTCTCACACTTGCCTACTGAAAAGGGAGAGTGCTGCAGAGCCTTACTGGGCTCCTCTACGGAGGGCACTGATGCAAAGATTTTATTTAACTTTTCTGATCTTTCTCAAACGCTTCATTTTCATCTTGCTCATCAGTTGGCCCAGTGGATGTTCTGGCAGGTTTCCAGCTTGTGATGTGTTCAAATGGGTTTGACTGTTAGTTTTTATGACTTTAATATAAAGACTTGCCCAATGACTGTACATTTAGCATAGACCGTAATTATGCTCTCCTGGTATTGTCTCAGCATGACTTTGGGACATCCACAAGCATTTTGGGAGGGTTTCTTCTCACTTCTCTCAAGGTCTTAGAATAGAGGTTTGTTCCTTGCAAGTGTCTGAATGTGGTGCTGCTTTAATCTTCCTGCACATCAATGAGCTGTTTGCTGGCATCTCCAAATGCCTTTCACATGCACAGTGCTTTCTTCTGCTACTTCCCCTGCAGAGTTAAATATGAGCGAAAGAAAAATTAGGAAGTCGTTTTTCTAAACTGGCACGAGAGGAAGACGTGCCTCAGTTGACTTCCAGAAAATGCCAGGCTTCGCGTGACAGCATGAGCAAAGTCTTAATTTTTGAGGCATTGTTGGCATAAAAGGAGAATTGCTGCTGCATGTGGAACATAGCAGTAATTTTGTTGATGAACCACTGCAAGTGACAATGAGCCCTGGCAGAATGGACGTATAAAACAATACCTAATGGACACCTTTTCTGGCTCTCCGTACCTTTCTCTGATGAACTTTGAAACGGGGTATTTATTGTCGTGTGTACATTCTTATCACTTATTATTGAATGTGTTATTGAAAAAGCATTTTGGTAAAGGCATAATTATGTATTTTCTCATTTAAACTGTGATTTGTCTCTTTTGAAATGCAAATGCAAACCAAAAGAGAGTATTTGGTATCAGCATTCTGCTAAGTGCATAATTAACTGTTAATACCAGCATATACTTGGGGTTTTTTGCTATTGATGTGCTTGGGATTTTAGGGTTACATAACTGGGTGATTATTAAGTTGGATTTTATCACAAGTTCTCTGTTAGTGATTGAGAGCTGAAACTCTCCTTTGGCAAACATTATCCGTGGGTTGTTGCCAATTCCTTTATTGATAGGCATATAACAGGAGGACACTTGGCTGGAACTTTTAAAGCAGCTCTAAATTTCTTCGTATCGCTTATCTGGGATGGTGTTCTCTAGGGTCACCATGACGATTTTTTTGTGAGAAAACTAATTTTGAGACTTGACTTCTGTAAGTTCAGTTTAAAATTGCCAAGTTGAATTTAAAAATTGCCACATGCCTGAGTGGCTAAGGGCCACAAAATACCAGCTTAACGTCTGTAGATCTGTTTAATGTGTAATCATCTTCCTTGTCTGATTATCAGTGTTCACCACTGGTGGTCCTTAGTCCAGTCACTCTTTTGTCCTGAGTTTGGCAGTGCCCAAATGGGCCATTGGTGCAAGGTAACAGGTATTTTTGGCCTTCTGGAAGGAGATGACTCTAAAGCTTTGCTTTAGGAGTTGAAGGCAAAGTGTTGAAGGGAGTATGTTTTGTCTCTTTCTGCTGTGGCTTGCAGAGTAAGGAGAGATCAGAAAGTGCTGAATAAAAAGAAAGGACTGAATGACAAGTCGCAACTGAATTTTGCCTGAATCCTGCGTGTATTTTGGCTTGGATTTTGATCAGTGTGTTAACTTGATGAGGCTGCTCCAGCATGGGTGACTTCAATGGCATTTTTAATGGCTTCAAGATGGGACACAGGTGTCTGGGTGCAGTCCATTGAGCAGAGGGACACACAGTGTTTCCTGCCCCTGTGCACGGAAGAATTGGTTCAGGTAGTGGCATTCTGTCACCACTGTTGGAGCTGTTGGAGTAGAATATTTCCTCAGAGACAGTTAATTGTTGTGATGATATGTCTATTTTTTTCTTTCCCCAAGAACCTCAAAAATTTTTTTCCAGTCAAGAAAGCACCCCTAAGGCAGGTAAGATAATTCAGGCCAAGGGCTTTTCTGATTAGATGATTTGAGCCACTGAGCAAGGGCTTCTGTAATCCCATGTCCTGGTCTTTTTCCCTCTTCATCCTCAGCATCTCTTCCTTGCCCTTAAGGTGTCTGGTGATGTTTTTACTCCTCTCTCTGTCAAGTTCAAACTGACTTCTTTTGGCATGAGGGAAAGCATGCCATGTTTTCGGAGGCTTCCAAACAGGTTTTGACTTTCATGCCTTTGGCAGGTTTTCTTGTTGGGCTGCATTTGTTTGATTGGTTGTGTTACAGTGTAAAGTGCTTTCTGCAGGTCCCTGAATTAATTTAATTGGTGGTCCACCTTCAAATGGATACAGGTTTTAGTCTAGCAAGGGAAAGGCTCTTGGTTATAAAACTGGAAATGGTTCTTAGAGTGGTAAAAAGTGTGAAATCGGAAGACACAAAAACTATCTTTGACATCAGAGTTTTTCTGCAAATCTTTCTTAGTCTTTTCCTACGTCTTTTCTGGGCTGAAAAGGCCTAGGGACTAAGTCAGGTGCATTTTTGTTCCTCTGGGGTGCTGTGAAATGGGATGCCTTGGCCAATTTTTTCCTTGGGATTATCAGCAAGTCACTTAAGTCCTCATGAAACCTCAACACACCCACCACAGCTTTCCCTTTCTTCATTTTCCTGTCTAATTTAGGAAGATGCCTTGTGCTGCAGCTTTGAATAGTACCCACGAGAAAGTAAATAAAACGTGGTATCAGGTTTGGTTTGGGGCTGAGTTTCGCCTGTCGGTGAATATTTCTTGCTGCATGGGTTCCTCTTTTTGGTTACGGTCAGTTGAGTTGCAGTTTCCATCCTCAGCGAGGAGATTTACGATACTAGGCTTTATGATGACTTCATAAAATGATGAGTTACTTATTCATAACAAGCTGTTTCTGTTCAGCGTGCCTGTAGTTTCACAGGTTTTGATGTGGCTGCTTGGTTTCTGTGGAGATCACATAAGGGTATTTATTAAGAGATATATGACTGGTTTGGTATTTAGGATACTTTGTCTTAAATGGATTCCTCAAACCATCCCTGCTCTCCTGGGGTGACTGGTCAAATCCTACATATGTGTTGTAGCTGGGTGATGTGGGCCATCATTTCTGTCTGCTGCAGCTCATTTAGAGAAACTCAACAGCAGGAGCACAACCTCTCTTCCCGCCAAGACAGCGGAGGTGCCAGGCCTTCCCAGCAGAAGTGAGAAAAGGAGGTGTCTCCTCCCAAAGCAAAGGAGGAAAATGCAGTGGCAATTCATTTCCAATGGGGATATGATGGGCAAATCAGTGACCACTGGCCAAAGAGGCTGTGCAGGAGCAGATGGGAATGGCTGGATGCCCTGCCCATCCACAGGGCTGCGGGAAAGGTCAGATAGAATGTGAGCCGGGCATTACATTAAGCCTGTAAGGAGACACTCGGGGAACTTAAGATGGATTAACTGAAGGTGTAAAGTTTAAAGCGTATTATTATGAAGGAGGATTAAGCTAAACTGAGCTAATGACACCACTTCTGAATGTGTATCCAAATAGCGGATTCAGGGCTTTGGCTCCACGCCTTTTATTACTTAAATGTACTTACCTTCTTGAATGTCCCCATAAAGATGCTTGCCCTTATATTCCTGGTCTTCATATCCTCTGCTTGCCATGTTGAGAGGTTGAGGTGCTGAGTCAGAGGAGGGGCTGGGTTTGGTTGGTTGGGATTTGCCTTTTTTTTTAATCTCTCCTTTTAATTTTTTTTAACATAAAAGTTTGTTTTGATTTTTGCTCAAGATGGTAAAGGCCTTTGTGATGACTTGGTGGCATTTTTTCTTAGTTGATGTGTTTGGTAAGGAAAAAAATAACTTCGTTCATGTTACACTGACATGCCTTAATTTCTCTGTGCCTCTTCACTTTTATCATATTTCTATTGCTTTGTTTTGTTGTTGCTATCTGTGATGTCAGCATCTGATTTTTCAAAAGCTCAGTATCCTCTTATTCTACACAATGTGGGCTGAAAACCAAATACAAAGTTGAATACTGTCAACTCCCACAAAATGCTTATCTTTCATTAAATAGTCATAAATTAACTAACATAATTTTTAGTAATATTTTGTAAATAAGTAATAAATCAACTTAATTGATTTTTCAGGTGGACAACTGATTTGAAATGAGTTTGTTGTATATTAAACAAACCACCTAGTAACTCGTTCTGTGTATAATTTTATCTCACTACAAACAATGCCATCAGGTTTTCCTTAAGGGTAGGTTAGAGATCAATATTTGTAAGTAGATAAAAGAATGAATATTTAAAAGCCAGAAAGAAATAACTAACCAAAAAAACCCTGACTATAACTGAAATTCTTCCATTTAGGCAATCATATATAAGCAAAACAAGTACAAAGAAAAACAAAAGGCAGAAAACTTTGGATGTAACAAAAAGTGCAAAGCAACACAAAAAATCATGTTTTTGAGTCAGGATACTTTTATGTTAACTTACACAGAGTGTGTTTTGCCACAAAAAAAAACAAACAAAAAAGTCTAAGAAACCTGAGACAAAAAACATCATAATGTTTTATTTTATTTGCTGTGTGGCTTGTGGTATCTGATGAAAAATCTGTCACGTCTCTCTGTAGAGGTGAAACACAGGCAGGGATGGTGGCAGTGCTTTTATATTCTGAGGCTGGAGAAACAAACCTTGGTGTCCTGCAAAAGTAATGATGGATTGTCATAGACAGTTCTTACTTCTAGTGCTGCTGTCTCTGGCCTTCTGAGATGTACTTTAACATGTAGTTTTTTAAAATACAAATGTGCTTTATTAATCATTTGCCTTTTCACTTCAGTGTGTATCCCTCAGAGCCTCCTGGGAGTGGCCCATGATGCATAATAAAAACAAATACATATGGCATTACTCCTACTATTAAATTTAATTTAAAAAAAAAGGAAGCTGGAAGTTCTCAGTCTCAAGAAAAGAGGGTGGAGCAGGGGAAAAGTGCAGAGCCCATCTAACAATGGGGAGTCCGCTTTATTAGTATTAAGGAGGACAATAAAATTGCTCTGGCAGTAGTGAAATAAAACACCAGGAAGATTATGTCAGTCTTTGTTTGCACACAGTATGATTCTTCTCTTTCACCAGCCAATTTGTATATTTGAAAAAGCAGTTGCTTGGTTAAAATAATGAGCTGAACTTCATCCAATTCCCTCCAATTCCCCAATTATGCGAAAAAATGTTAGAAGAAATATAGGCAATTGGTTTTGAGCAACTAAAAAAAAGAAAAGTAGTGGTCACTGAACAGTTATAGGACCTTGTCTCTGTACCTGCAAATACACACACACACACATATCACAGCTTCTGTTGAGACAGGCAGTTCTTGGTGACTGTTTGCTGTAGCAGTTGTGGCTTGAGAAGCTTAGCAAAATTCTAACTAATTCTGCCTGGGACTTGGGCAGGATAGGTTAGCCTAGGATTACCTCAGAGAAGAGAGAGAAGGTCTGAAGTTAAATTTTTGAAACTAAATTTAAAGAAAAAAAAGGTATCTTGGTACAAGTCATGTATCCTAATTCTTTTATGACTTAACAGGCAGAAGTCTGTGCTAATGAATGCGTTCCTTGTCTTATATACTCCTTTATTCTAGATTATTTTAGATTACTATTCTGGGAAAAAAAAAACACCTGCTTTTTGGATATTTCATGTTTGAACTGGAGATGTCAACTGATGGGGGAGTGTATCATCTAGAGCATGCATTCTGTGGGTGTAGGTTCCCCTGTTGCACCAGCTCTGACCCCTTCAGCAGGCACATTTCCATCAGCCAGTGCACGGCTGAACAAACACTGACAATTCAAATAGGTTTTAAAAAGTTTTTGCCCCTTCATTAGCACCATCAGTGTATAAAATCAAATTACGTTTGTAGCCGTTCCTTTCCTGTGGTTTGCCAGGTAGCAAGGTGAACTCAGCCATCCATTGCAGGTGGTGTAGGAGCAGGGTGATGCCCAGGGGATCCCCCTGCAGGCTGTGCTCTCCCGTATTTATCCCGTGGGTGTTGTTCCCCTGTCTCTGCAGGGAGCGGATGCGCCAGTCAGCGATGTTCGAGCTGTGCCAGGGCATGCACCAGATCAGCCTGCAGTTCGTCCGCCTGCAGCTCAGCTTTGAGGAGTACACCATAATGAAAGTGCTGCTGCTCTTAAGCACAGGTAAGTTGGGTCTGTGGTTATGTAGGAATGCTTGAAAATATTCATCAGTTCACAAAGAGATGCAGTGATTTTAACCAGCGTGACAGAGGAGCCAGACTGTTTCCAGCTGGGCTGCAGGAATAAGCCTTGGGGTTTATCTGTAGTTAGCACGGGAAGTGCCTCTGCAATTGGAGTGTGGCAAGTGCGTTGGAGGGACAGGAGTGGCCCGGCACGGGACTTTGGCCCCCCCTTCCCATCGGGGAACCACACGGACAGACGTGCCAGGAAAGTGCCACAGCTGTGGGGGGTTGGGGAAAAATCCCTGCGTCACATTCAAAGCCACCAGGGTTTGGCTGACTTAACATGACCTTCAGGATCAAAAGATGTGCATTGCCTGTACTGCAGAGCAGGTGATTTTGTAATGCCAAGTGACTTGAGAATGGAAAGCCCTTTTACATGCTTCTGAAAGTTTAATAAATGACAGTGTGTGCTTCATTTTTCTCTTGAGCATTGTGCTTTGAGTTTTAAGAAACAAAATTACATCTTGGTGCTTGTTACAGCACTGTGTAGTAATTAGCAGATCTCTTGATCTTATCTTACTGAAAATATTGAAAACCTCCTGTCCCAGTGCAATTGTATAAATACACAGGCAGTTTGTACATTACTTTTTCATCAGTAACAGCCTGTAAACCTGTAAACAGCCATTATTCTGGGGAATCCTGCTCCTTTTTGTGGGGAACAACTTGGTGACATCATAACAAGCCAGCTCTGTGCTTAAAGCACCTACCTTTGAGGGGGAATGTGAGGCTGCAGTTTCTGTCAGGGCTAGAGAGGTTTGGATCCTCTAACAGAAACTTCCTGGTATAAGTATTTTGGCCTCGACTGTCTCCCTCCCTCCTTCTGACTGAAGCTGTTCCAGCTTGCTGGGATGGGGAGAGACACTGCTCTTGGGGAACCCTTTGTGTCCTGGCTGCAGAGTCTGACCCCAGGTCCCACTCCACCAAGGGCTGGAGATGGTCAGCCAGTGAACCTGGAACAGCGGGGAGGGGATGTGCTCCAGGCTTGTCCTGCAGGGTAAATGGGCTTTTTTTGAAGGTTGTCACTCCGGTGTTTCCATGAGCAACTTGACATGGATGTGCTCAGGGAGGATTTGGCTCCCAAAATGTTCTTGAGAGAGTGTCTGGATTGGAGATCTGCCTCTGCAGCATTTTAATCAGCCCTAAAGGGGAAGAATCTTTAGAAAATGAACCTGAAGGCATTCTAAAAACACAGCAAAATGTCTTTTAGCCAGGTATTTATTATTCTACCCTCTCGAGAGTGTAAACTAATGAGTTATTGCAAGAATCTGTTAGGTGAGATCAGTGTGGCCAATTAACTTCAAAGGGCTGGGTCCCTTTGAAACACACACCACGGTCACTAGAAAACCTGCTAAAAATAGTTTGTTTTGGGAGAATCTGGATATTTACATTAGAGAGAGAAAAAGGAGAGCGAAATGGAAATGAAGGTGGTGATAAAACCCAGAGAGTGTCAAGTGAAGGGCAGCAAACCTGGTTTTGAGTGATTGCAGCTTGGTACAGTCTTATGACAGAAAACACCAGGTTTGTTTTCATTTAAATTCTTTTATTGAATCATGTGACGAGCAGAGTACAAGTTATTCTGAAACTTCCATGGCGACCACATCAAGGAAGTTTCACTCCATTTACATGTGGAAGAAACCACACATTACAACTGAGTTGTTTCTTGCTTTCCACAGACCATAGATTTTGGGAGCTTGCCAGCAGTATTGCTGCATTTAATAAGGAAAATCAGAAACACTGGGCAAACCTCCAGAATTTCATGTTTTGCTTGAGTTCTCTTTATTTGTGGTCTTTCTTTCTTCCTTAATAATCTGGCTAGGGTGATAGTATAATAATTTTCAGACAGAACAGTAAAATACATAGTAGTAGACAAAGAAAGAGTGGCTCTAGCAGTCTGTAAGCAGCATGTAGGAATACAGGCCTGTAAATATTAAAGGAACTGTAAAGCCTGTGCATTTTGTGTGAGGGCCACAGCATGCCCTGATGGCTTTACTTATCTTGATTGGTGCCTCTGTGTTCATTCACCTTGAACTGAATTTGTAGATTTGTTCCAGACAGTTTCTTTTATCTGTCAGCTGAATGAGAGAGTTTGCATCTAGAATTTGAGAATTAAATGAACATATGATATTTACATTATGATTGTGTAATATAAATATATAATATTTACCAAGCAGCAGGCAGGCTGGTGTGTCCCCTCTTAGGCTTTTTCTAAAGATTCTTCCTTGTGCCCCCTTCCAGCACTTGGTGGCCTCAAGTCCTTGCTGCTCCTGTGGTGGTACAGCTCCTCCTTGTTTCCCATTGCTAAATTGCTCTGGTAGATACTGATGCTTTTTCTTAAAGCTTCTACTCTGGAGCCATTTGGGGCAGTTGTTACATGCTTATGATGTGATTTCAGTGGGGTAGAGGGCTGTTGAGAGGATTTAGAAGAGAAGGGAATGGATGAGGAAGACAGTTTCTGTCAAGATGTTAAGTCAGGACAAGCTAAATTGGAAGATCACCTTTTTTTTCTTTCTCTTTTTAGTATTCCCATTTAGCTTACTCAGACATAGTTTTCTGGCTTGCTTAGGAAATAAACTCACTCCTCTACAGACTAGTATTTTATTTTCCTTCTGTGGACTATGACTGAGAGAAACAGAGGAAAAAAACATTTGATGGTTAAGCAGTGTTCAACCAATTCAGATATTAAACCTCAGAATAATTTCAGTAATGTTATTAATAACCTCTTTGGAGTTTTCAGAGGGATGTGATCCTAATAAGCCATTCCTGTTTGGGGAAGAACCTGCAGGAGTCCAAGGGTATTTGCAATCTATAAAGAAACCAGGGTGTTTGCTTTTGTAATCAGCCTTGCTGATATCAGTCACAGTAAAAATTATAAGAAAACTCTACTTTTAGCCCATTTATAAAATGCTGATTCCATGGTCATGATTCCGTCTCCCTCTGGCAGGTGGAAACTTTAACAGGACACTAGAAACGCTTGCAACTGTCTGTCGTGGTCAAGCACTGGGTCAGGATGCCTGTTTGGAAAACAGTCTTCTGTTCCATGCAGAATCATGGCTCTGTTTGTTCTGGATGCTAT
Organism: Dicrurus megarhynchus; assembly: GCA_013399195.1. Lineage (NCBI taxonomy): Eukaryota > Metazoa > Chordata > Aves > Passeriformes > Dicruridae > Dicrurus > Dicrurus megarhynchus. Next base: position 588,341 of record VXAD01013580.1, on the reverse strand, counting down.
GCAGATGCTTGCTAACATTCAAAGAAATTTTAGTTCTTACTTGATGACATAAAGATGTGTCACTTGGTCTAGCATTTCTGCAGATAACAGCTGTGATTCTGTACCTTCTTCTCCTCTGCCAAGTGTGGGGAATCATTCAAGAATGATAAATCACGTCTTCAACTTCTAACGAAATACCCTTGATCCATCTGCCTGGTTTTTATGTGGTTGGATTGTATTGAAAGCAGTTTGGACATGAGGTTAGCATGTGTCATATTTCTGAGATGTTATCTTGTCCTCTGCCACAGCTTCTGCAATCACACATCTGGAGAGGATGCCTGAATCACTTGGGAATCTGTGTGATATTGTTGATCCCTCACCAATGTCTGTAAAATTATGGACTTTGCTTAAAGGTTTAATTCCTTCATCCATTAACTGGTGTAACTGTTTAAGTGTGCACATCAGAAGACTAAGCAATGCAGTTAATACTAATTTAAGACTGTCTTTTCAATGACAGTTCCCAAGGATGGTCTCAAAAGCCAAGCTGCATTTGAAGAAATGAGGGCAAATTACATTAAAGAACTAAAGAAGATGGTAACTAAATGTCCAAGTAACTCTGGGCAAAGCTGGCAGAGATTCTACCAACTGACTAAACTTCTTGACTCCATGCATGATGTAAGTATAACTCCTCAGGGAGTGGAGAAAAGTTAAGCAAAAAATCTCGCCATTAAGGTAAACAAATAGTCTTTAATTGTGTTAACTGAGAGGGAGACAAAAAATACTCTTTTTAAAGGGACGTCTGAGAGAAGTTGTTAGATGAATTTAAGGTCAAGTAAAATAAGAAAGTAGAAGTCATTAAGGGGAAAGGTGCAGGGTTATTGTGTTACACATCCAACATGCCTGATGTGCTAATAAACATGGAATTAATTCGGTGATCTTTTACAGCTGGGTTTGTAATAATGATGACTTTAAAAGATGCATTGAGACCTTGGAGCCATCCTGGGTGTTTGAAGCTTTATTTGAGCTTTTTGAGTAGAAGATTCCGTGTTGGGTTATTTCTGCCAGCCTGCCTTATTCCAGCACGAGGTGTTTTACATGTGTCAGGTGTGAGATGTGATGAATGACACAGGGAAACTGTAAGTTTGGTCTCAAAGCACCCGGGCTGTTGATGCCTCTGCCCAGAGTGACAGAGTGGTTGTGGTAGGTGTGGTAGATTCCAGAAGGGGTGTCCATAATGTGGAGCTGTTTAGCTGGGAGTGCCCTGGTTCTAGCCAGTGTAATGGTAAGTGCAAAGATTTACCTCTGCAGCAGCAGGGCTGTATCTCTGTTAACTTCCTGTGAGGGAGCCTGCAGCCCCCACGGAGGAAGTGAGTGACCCGGCTGCTAAGGTCGCCTCAAGCTGAGGGTTTTCCTAGTGCCCCCTGAGCATTCCCTGGGGACCAGCCCATTGCCTGGGCCGGGAAGGCTGGCACCCATCCTCTCTGAAGCTGTGCCACGCTGCAGCAAGTGATGGGAGACTCCTGGGGCCAGCGAGAGTGACTTTTAGTCGTGTTTGGGTACACGAGAGGAGGCCCCCCAGCATGTGCATCACCTTCCCAGTAAAATCTGGCAAACTGCAGCAAAGGAGAAAACTGCCCTACTCCATCCTGGGTGGGCAGGGAAGGATCTTTGCTGCATGAAGAAGCTACAGCACTTGCTTTCACAGCCTGCATATAAATGCACGTCTTTGTACTCAAATTAAATTTCATTTTGCAGAGACGGTACAGTACAGTGCACTTCAGGTCAAATTGGTGTAAGAGCCTGAGGTCTGTTTACAGAATGTACATATGGAATTATTTTTCAAATATTGTTCTGTTGTTCATTAAAACATTGGAGATCTTAGTGGGAGGCAGGGAGAGTATTATTAGTACTGCAGTAATAGCTCATTCTTCAGATATCAGGTTTCACTTGCTCAGTGCCAGCAAAGGAAGTTGTAGTGTTTTAGTGGAAAGAAAAGGGATGGGTGATAAAATCATTTGCAAGAATTCACATCTGAACCTCGAGGCAGCATAACAAACCCCTGCATTTATGGAGTTTTCTAATCCTCTTCAGGATAGGCAGTGTCTGTGATTTGTTGCTGAAATGGGAGTGTTTGTGTGGTTAAGGTGACTGGATGACAGGCTCACGCTTACTGGGAGCACTCCCATGTCCTACAGACATTTTCCAAAACACAGCATTAACCATTGGGAGCTGAACTAACCAGAGGAAGCAGGCTGCTCTTGCATTTTATTTAATTTTTAATTAAGCTATTTTTGCATTACTTTTGTTTTAATAGAGCACTTTCTTTCAAAGGACTTTTTAAAGAAAGTCCCATTGTCAGCAATCTCTGTTAGAAAAGCCAGTTGTCTCCACAACAGTGCTTCCTTTCAGAGATGATACTGGAGACTTGTTCAATAAGGGCACTTGTTTATTTTTTCTCTTTAAAACTGTTTCTTTTTTGCATTTTGGTTTTTGAAACCCATCAGAATAAATTTAGAGTGGTGATAATATTAATGAGAAGTGAGAATTAATATTCTCTCCCCACTGCCTGTTAGTGCAGAATTTCTCTGTTCAGTCGATGTGAATGCAAATTTTCTGCTCAGTTCCTCAGTCTAGGAGGAATGCTTTTTCAGCTGTCACCTATGTATTTTTTAACTTACTCCATTATAACTTCAGAGGATCAGAATATATTTGGTGCTGGGCAGTCCAGCTGGAGCTGAGGCCCCCTGTTTACATGCTGCTGTAGTCTCGGCATTGGCATTTGCAGTGCAAGCCTGAAGGGGCTGGTGCAGAATTCGTGCTGATTCAGCCCTTCTGCCGTATCCAGCTTGTCCATCTGAGCAGAGCAGCAGCATCTCACCACTCATGGAATTCATTTTACCTGAGTGTAGGGGCAAGCAATACAAAACCCTGCTCCCTTGCACCTCCAGACTTGCTTTCACCAACCTCATTTTTAAGTCATTTGTCTGAGGAATACATGAAATACAGTGCATGGAAATACCAAATTACAGTATGCTTGGCTTATATAATATGAGGAAGAAAAAACCCCAAACAAGATGGTTTTACATTGCTCAGTATGCTAAATCATTCATCCACACAGCGAACATATGTGCAGGTAGAAAAGTGCCGAGCTGAGGCAAAAAAGACATTTTCAAGAAGGCCAGGCAGGCACTTCAGTATTTGAAAACATCAGCAACTTTATTTAATGATCCATAAAGCCTCAGAGCACCTGAAAAATAAGAGATGGAAATCCATCCCGGGCAGACAAGATGAACAGGGTTTTGTGCATGTGCACGCCTGTGCTCGGCCTCAGGAGCCTGCCTGCAGCCAGTCCTATCGCCTGCATCGCTGTGCTGTGCACTAAACACTCTGTGTTTGCTGGTGCAGTGTGGAAGCCGTGGGTGCTGAGGCAGCAGGATGTGGGTTAGTGGTGGACATGGCAGTGCTGGGTTAACAGTTGGACTCAATGATCTTAAAAGGTCTTTCCCAACCTTAATGATCCTATGATCCCATATTTCCTTCTTGTAGGGACTGTGTAGCTCATGTGCAGCGTTTCCTGAAGAACCACAGTGTAGCAAGGACAGCCCCCCTCTCTACCTAGAACCCAAAGGTTTTGGTCTTGTGCCCGTGAATGGCTGTGGGCATTTCGGGGAGAGATGCACATGTAGCACTTGGATGGAGGTGAAGTGCCTGAGGAACATTAGAAACAGATGTCCTGCACATGGTATCAAAAACTTCATTTGGATCCTCCTCGGCATCTCCTGTTGGCTTTGGCAGGAAGGGATGTATCTTGCATGGCAGGCCTCGTTTCATATAGAGACTGTAGTGTATGGTTAGATAGTTTGCAGAACAAAAGCTGAATTTGGTTTCAATCTGGCTGATACTAAACAGGCTTTGAGTGAAGAGGGCTTTTGTTTCGATGCCATGACATTAAACCCTAATGTGAACCTTCCCCTTGTCTTGGCAAGGCAGCGCCCTGCGCTGTCATTTGCTTGTTGACATTTTCTGCCAAACAAAAATAAATTCTTTAAGGCTCACGCTGCTGAATAATTAATTTTTTATGGTTCCTGAAGGGAATACTTTATAGCTGAGGTGAATCTTTCCATGGGCTGAGAGCGCCAGGATTTCACTCTCTGAAAAAGCTGACAGTGGGAATAAGGGCACGGATCCTCCAGGGGCAGGGTTGCAAGGGATGCTGCGCTGGATGCAAATGTGCCTCTGCAGGTTCCTAATCCTGCAGAGACGAAGCTGCAGATGAGCCCTTCAGCTGTCACCAACACCTTTGGGTACACTTACTTCTGCCCAAGTTGTGTCCCACAAACGATGAGCAGTTTGGAGCCTCGTTTCAGTCCCAGTGCCTGAATTCTCAGGGCGAGCATTTTCTCTGTTTATTCAGAGGATAGATCCAGCCTCTACTCCCAGAGCAGCAGCGATGTGGGAGTGTGCTAGGTGTGTGTTGCAGCAGCTAATATGCATCTGTCAAGTGAGAAATTGATTCCCAGATCCCTAATGTAGACAGAAGCTACTCTGAGAGTTGTCTTGCTCAGTTTGTGATGGTTGGATCTCTTTTCCTTCACGTTAATAGGTGTTTGTCGGGGAAGGGCAGAACCCCGCTACTTTTGGAAGAAGAGGAAAGGAGATTTGGCTCAAAATTTGTGCTGGCCAAAGGATGAGGATGCTTCATTGGTGTGTGATGCCGTGGGTGCATCCTCCAGGCACAGAACATGAGTTCAGCTCAGGCACATCTAGGTGTCAGGTGCCGTGGTTTGGGTGTGCACGTGGTTATGAAGGAAACCTGAAGCAATGAGTGCAGTTCCTCAGTCAGATAAATGCACCTGTCCAGGCAGAACCTGGGTCCATGTTTGTTCTGTCAGATACTGTCAGTGCCTAATCCATATGGATTTTATCCACCTTTTACTCCTTACTAGCATGAGGCAAATACTCTGCATAGGTATAACCAGAGGCTCCATCCCTTGGTCTTCCCTCGTGTTCCCTGTGTTTGTGGAAGGTTTTAGTCTTGGGTTAGAGTTCAGGACTTCCTAGGCAGCTAGGAATTGGCCACTGTGGGTAACCAAAGGGACATATGGACCTCTGAGAATTCAGCCTGTGAGCCCATCCCACAGGGAATAACTTTCTTCCTGAGCCATCGGAGTAATAATTAATTTACATCATGGGATTTTCATAGGACTGGGAGCAAAAACAAATACAGTGGTAATGGAATAATCAAGACCTGGCTGGCAGTGGTTTTCCTTAGCCTTCCTGGTTGTTGGAGCAGGGGTTGTTCCACTGTGCAAAGTGGAAAAAGCAGGAAGTGACAGTAGTCCCAAACTCACCAAGGGCTCTTTGCTGGGTGAGGAAAGAGCTCGGTGGGCAGGGACCCATTCCTGAAAGGGACAGAGAGAGGTTTTGGAGTGTCTTTTTTTTTTTTAATGTAGGAGAACACTGAAGTTTCTGACAGTAATAGCTGTTGCTAATAATAGGAAGAAATTACTCAGCATTGTTGTTACCCTACTGCTGTCTTAATTGCTGTCTCAGTAGGCTTAATCACAGAGATGCTCCTGATAGAGAAGTGACTGTGGCCTTTCATACCACACTCAGAGATTCTGAGAGAATTTGGAGAAAGCTAAGCACAGAAGTATGCACTCTTGCAAATCCAACAGTTCTTACCATTTCTGGAAATGCAAAGGCATGGTGAGATTTCCAAACTAAAATAAATTCTTTTTGCTGTAAAAATGGGGCAAGTGCTCGAAGGTCACTGTAACTGTATTAACTTCGGGGACTTCATTAAAGGATTCATTTTTTTAAATTATGAAGAACAGTATGGGTGAAAAAGTCCATTTTATGGAAACCCCACCCTAATAACAGAAAATTACATTTGATTAATACTCCTATTTCTCAGAGGTACTCAATACAGCATACAAATGCAAAAATTGATTAGGTAAAAATCTCAGAAATGCTAAGACTGCTGTAGCCTTGAAAATGTTTGAAGTGCATCACACTCTGCAGGGTAGTGATGAGAGAATTGGGAATTGTTTTAATTGTGGCCTTAACTGCACTGCCAAGCTCTAACCCTTCAGAAGTGTGCTTCAGTAGCTGAAATAATTGAGACTGTAGATGCAAAGATGCTCCTAGTCACCATTGCACTGCTTGTGGAAACAGTGGTGCCTTCACTCTCACTGCTAAATTGGAGTTGTCTGTCAGACTGCTGGACTGGGGGAGCTCTCAGCTTTTCCAGTATAAACCACCAGAAGTAGAGGGTAGAAGTGGTCAGGTAAAGTGTAGTCAGGAGTTCTCAGAACACAGGGATTTTACAAGGCTTTAAAGAAGAACCAGGAGTATATTAGATCTAGGAAATTCATAAGGCACATTCAGGGGTGCTGGATAGCTCGTGTTACCTTGCTTATCACCTACGGTGCCTCAGTCACTGCAAACACAGCTCATGTGTTCCAAGAGAAAACAAACTTTTTGACATCCTTACTGAAGAGGGAACTTCTCTTTTAAAGCAAAAGACCATCTAAATTATTTACTTGTTACAAATCAAAACTATATCAGACAAATGTTGTTTGGGATGCAGAGGCAAGGACTTAAATTTCAAAATTAGCATTGCTTGTGGGACCTGAGTTTTTCATCCTTTTAGTGCATCCTCATGCCAAGGCTGCTGGGCTGGCAGGGAGGGTGGTACCTTTGAAAATGGATGGGAACACACCTGCAGAAAAGAGCAGTGCTCGTGGCTCAGCTCTTGGTCTCACAGCTTTATCTGTGTGACCTGAGCACAGTGTTTACATTTTAGTACTTCTGAGCTGGCCTTCAATTCTGCCACATTTGTTCCTCTTTATTTTAAATTAATGCTTTCCCTGTCCCAAAAAGCCATGCAGCTTTCAAGGCTGGAGTTAAAAAGATCCTGACTGCAACCCTGTGTTCCTGGTGACACATGGGGTCACATGTGTGACACACATGCTTCCCAGCCCTGTTTTCTTTATGTGGATGGTTATTGTCAAGTATGTTAAAGCTGACAGCGTAAGAAAGAGGAACAAAAGTTTTAGCAGACTAAATAGGTATAGAAAATACATCATCCTTAGGGCTTCAAACCTACGTATGACATGATAGGAGGGTTCTAGGGATTTTCTTTTAAACTGTTGTGCAAACTTAACCTTTCTCCTCTGTGGTAGGATTTGTAGTGTACTGTGCTGTGATCATATCCAGGATCACATCCTGGTTCTCACCCACTGGACTGTTGACTTGAATAGAGTAGATTACGCTCCTTTCATTATTATTATTTTTCATTTCCCCTTGTCTGCATATTCACCAGACATGTATGTGTACTTGGTACTACTAAAAGGTTGCAAAGAAGTCAGAATTAGTAGTTTCTAGGTAGGTTTCCTGTGACCTGTCTCATTGAATCCAGAGGCTCCACACGGGCGTGACGAGGCAGGAATTCACTTGAGCTGCACAGAAGGCAGTGGGACAGAGGTGACCCCAACCCACTCTCACATTCAGTGATGTGAAAGAAGTTTAGGAAAAGGAACACATTCACAGGGTCATTGTCAAGGCCGTGCTGGGGTGCAAGGCTGACTTTGTGTAGGGCTGGTGTTGGATGCCAGAGGCAGGGAGGAGGGAGCGGTGATCACACCGAGACACAGTTTCCTTCACTTTGGTTTTGTGCTGTTGGGAGTATTTTTGGCACACAGTATATGCAGTAACAACCTCCTCCTAATGGGTAAACGAAACCTTTGAACATCAGCATTTTTTTCCCTTGAAAACCAGATTATGTCTATGCTACTTATTTAGCATGCATCTGTTTAATTAATTAGTGTTGCTTCATGACATGCCAGTGACCTAAGTCCCAGCAAACAGACTCCTGCTCAATAGCAGCAAGTCATGTGTTTGAGTGATCTCAGCACTTCTCTGGGATGTTCATAAACTGCTTACATGTTTGCAAGAACAGCTGTGGAAGTCCTGAAAATGAGCAGTAAGGTATGGTGGTACAGGATGGAAATGTTGCTGCCCATATTTTTTTATTCATTTCCTTTTCTGCCTTCCAGAAGTCCACTTTTATTTGTTCTATCTTTAACAAGGGCTTTATGGCAGAGTGGAATTCTACATGGTAAGAACTGAAATGACAAACTTGTGTTTGATAAACTACACAAGCAGAAGTGTTTCAAGTCCTTTGCCAAGGACACGAGGCACCAAAATTAAGCTGTGTTTAACACTTTAATTTTCAAACAGCAGAGGCTCTTTCCTTTAATCCTGCAACACAGTGATTTGGTGAACTGTGTGGAAGTTCACATACTCACTGAAACCTGGATGTGCTTCATTCCTTCGCATTTCTTAAAGATTGGGAAGGGTCCAACATACTGTAAGGCTTTAGGAGATGCATTTAGGTCATAGCCACCAAAAAACCTGTTGATTGTGTCACTGTAAAACCTGAAACGCCACCATGTGATGCAGCAGTCATGTTGTTAAGCTGCAAACATCAGCTGCTCTGGCAGTTGTAGGTCACCGGCCCAGGAGAATGCACTGAAGTTAACCAAATAATTTGATTTAATGAATGTGTATCCAGCTGAAGTTGAGAGATACAATAGTTTATGGCTGATCTTTTCCCTCTGGGCAAAAGGCTTTATTTTTGTAGACCTGTAGTTTTCGTGGTGGCCACTTGCTGTTAGTGAAAGGAAAAGAGCAGCTAGGCTGAAAAATCAAATCTGTGGTCTCTTGGGTTTTCCTAGTTTGCTGATTTTTAATGAGTCAAGTAGCCCTTTGGCATGTGAGTTCTTTTGTTTGCTTTATAACCCTTGTAAATGGACTGTCAGGTCAGAGTAAGATGTTATTTCTTGGAAATAATTAATTATCAGTAAGCTGTTGTTTGCATGCAAAAATCTTGGGTTTTTCCTAAAAAGTGTTTCTTTCTGTATTTCAGCTTGTTAGTGACTTATTGGAATTCTGCTTCTACACCTTCCGCGAGTCTCAGGCACTGAAAGTAGAGTTTCCAGCCATGCTGGTGGAAATCATCAGTGACCAGCTACCAAAGGTGGAATCTGGGAATGCCAAGCCCCTGTACTTTCACAGGAAGTGATAGAAAATGTCTTAAATGGAAGAACTTTGCCTTAAGTTTCCCTGTGTTATTCCACACCCATGAAGGACCCAAGAAACCATATTTTAAACATGCTCTTTACACTTGTTCAGCAGTCTCTGAATAGTCTAAAATCATATGAAGGGTTTGGGGGAATGGAAAGCAGTTGACTTGGATTTGGCAAGACCTAGATGTTTGGAAATTACCCCATAACCCTAAAACACTTAGAAAATGTTCCTGTTCCTCTGGATGAAAAGCCATATCTAGTCAATAACTCTTTGATTTTGATATTTTAACAGATGGAGTTTTAAATATGCCATGTAGTTTCTGGTATTGTTTGCTTGTTTTAAAAGGGTTCGAGAACTAATGAGAACTTTTTAAAGCTTACCCTTGGTTTGCACATAAAACGTAAAGTCAATATGGGGCATTAATATTCTTTACTTGTAAAAAAAAAAACAACAAAAAAAACAACAAAAAAAATACCAAACAAAAACTATATATATACACACACATATATACACACACACAAACCCTAACGTGTAAAGTAATAACAGAACATTTGGTGTGGAATACTGTTATCCCCACCTGTGGCATTTGTTATCCCATGTTATCCCATCATAGATGTGTTAAGTGTCCATTTACTATTTAATTCAAAAGGATAAGATGTGAAAAACAAATGCCCTGGTATCAATTTATAGTATCTATTGTGCTGGCTTTACAAATAATTTTTTGCAGTCTTTTGCTGTACTGTACATTGCTGTATGTATAAATTGTGAAGGACCTGAAATAAGGTGTAAGGAACTTTTGTAAATGAGACAAAAAAATCTTTAATGGTTAATAGGATGAACGGGAAAGTATTTTTGAAAGAACTCTATTTTGCTGGAGACTATTTAAGTACTATCTTTGTCTAAACAAACAAGGTAATTTTTTTGTAAAGTGAAATGTTCTGCATGCATAATGAACCGTTTACAGTGTATTTAAGAAAGGGAAAGCTGTGCCTTTTTTAGCATCATATCTAATTTACCATCCTACAGTATCTGTTGTAAATAACCACGCTTAACCTCTTCAGTTGTGTTTTAAGCCTTTCTATTTCTCTCTATTTTCCTCCCCTTTTGTCTCTCTTGCAAGCGTATGTGACTTAAGCACATCTTAGAACTCCTGTTTCATATATCTGTAGGAAACTACACATTGTTGTGTTTGCCACTTTACCGGGGTTTCATTTAACAAGACAAATTATGGTGTCTCTCCAAAGCTTTTGCCAGCTTAATGATCTAGTGAGTTCTTGCCCTCTATTCCCTTTCTCTCTCAAGGGAATTGGGGGTGTGAGCAACAAGTTGAATGATTTTCCTTTTTTTATTAAGGTTTCCCAGATAGCTTGGTTTTGGTTTTGTTTTGTTTTTTTTTTTTTTCCTTTGAATACTGGATATCTGAAACATCTTAAAAGGTCAGATTATTATTTCAGATGGGGGAGAGCGATTTCTGGTTATGCTGAAGGGAACATGCAGATCATTACAGTAAGTATATCAAAGAGATTTGTATTGGTGAGAGGGATGGTGAGGGATGATAAGGGCAGAGAAGCTGAGTAGAATTTTTAGTGATAAATAAAAGTGTCTGTAATTTTGTAAGCATTTTTGTAATAATCGGGATACATCCAAGAAGACAAATGTTCACACTACAAGTTCAACTCAGTTGGTCTGATTTTGTCTCAAAAATGTTTTCTCTAGAATAAGACTGCAAAGAAAAGACTTTTTGAGGTGATTTTCACTATTTCACAATTTATAAGCAACTACAAAATTTTGGAGTAGAATAGAGGACAGGTGAACTTTTCTGAGGCTCAACTGTTGCTACCATATGCTCATGTTTAAATAGAATAGTTTTTCAGAGTCCTAATCTGTAGTGTTCTCTCTGGGTGCCACTGGTATTTTTGAGCTGTAGTGTGTCCCTTGGCCGGTCAGAATGTAGCATTTCTTGTCAATGGTGGTCGAATTAAGAATTCTACACCCTTTCTGAACCCAAATTTTGAGGTGCACTGTGGGTGCACTGAAGACAGTCAGCGCTACTTGTCTTTTTAAATGACACCTGCCTTATGCAATGGGTAATCTGTAAAGACTGTATTCAGAGAGGTTTTTTATATATAAATATATACATACATATATTATTTGCATTTTGGAAGTCTAATTCATAGGCAGATCTTTAAATACTGACCTGCACAGCAATATGAAAGCCAAACTTCCAACAGGAGATATACAGCATGCAGACTGGTTGTTTACAGTAAAGACACAGTCATACATCCATCTATTAATTTACTTTTTTTTTAAAGTCTAAAATAGAAGATTTCAATGCCAGGTTCTGGGTGAATACAGTCTGCAGCAGCTTTTTATATTAACAAAGTTACTGCCTCCTTTTCTGTCTCAGAGTAACTTTGCTTGACTAAAATAGCAAAGCCATATTCTACACTTCACTGTTAAATGCCTGTCCCAGTCCAAATTGTTGTCTGTTTGCTCCTATTTTTGTACCTTATTACTTTTAATCTTGGTTTGGTACAATTCATAATTCACAGAAACTTCATATAATTAAACACACTAAATTAGTTTTAAAAAGCAATTTATATCTTTATGCAAAAACGTATGTCTGTCTTTGCAAACAACTGTAAGCAGATTATAATAAATCCTTTACTTTAATCACCTGTTGTTTATGAAACCATTCATTGATTATTATTTTTTTGCTAGAGATCATTGAAGTAATAGATACAATTGGATATAGATGTTGTAAGAGGCAGTATTCTCTTATCAAGGACACTTAAGCAGAATAGCCATCACTTTTTTTATCTAAACCTGTGTACAGAAAAAAAAAAAAAGAAACCACAAAACCCAACCCTAGTTTTTAGCTACCGGGAAGTTCGTTATGTTCTTTTGAATTTGTTTAGAATGAAATAGGCATTTGTCTCCTGCAAAATACAAGACAACCTATAACAGCTTTTAGAAAGTGGGCTTTTGTTCATTGAGCTAAATTATTTTGTTGTAAGAAGGAACAGGGATATGCAGCAAGAGCATTGTATACACAGTTAAAATGTAAAATAGTGTAACGTACTGCAGTGGGTATTTCAGGAATACTACACACCGTGCGACAGAGCAGTTGCACGGAGTAAAATAGGAAAGACTAAAGTTTGCAATATCAAAATCTTATTAAAAAGATACTTTACAATCAATAATGCAAAAAGCTAATTCACAGGGTGGTGTTTTTCACTGACTTGTTTAAACATTTATGAAATTAAAAAATTCTACAGTTAATGCACTTTTAATTGTTTATTAAAGATTTGACTTTTTTTAGAGCAATGTTTTCAGCTGGAGGTCAATGACTTGATAAGATAGACAGCAGTTCTGAGGCCAGGAAGCTCAGAGGAATGTTTAAGAATTCTTGGAGTTTAAATAGATTCCTGGAAGAAAAAATAAAAGCAGCCAGCAGTATCGTGTAAACAGTAAAATCTATGCATAATGATGCATTTATAATTAGGGGTTTGCTTCTGTATGTTTAAAGCTTTTTAAATAAATAGAAAATATTGTTTGGTCTTTATGTTAATGTCTGCAAGTACCTATTTTTCTTTTTTTTTATACAAATTGTACAAATATACATGAATTAAACTGGTTTGATTGCAAGTATTTCTTGCATTTTAATCTAAGCTAGCTGCTGGTGCACTGATATCCTTAGAGACAAGCCTCCTGCTCATCTAGGAACAATACAGAACCAGAGAGTGGGTTGGGTTGGAAGGGACCTTAAAGATCATCCAGTTCCAACCTCCAGCCATGGGCAGGGACACCTTCCACTGGACCAGGTGCTCAGAGCCCCACTGAACCTGGACATGAACACATCAACATAAAGTAATTTAAAATGCATTATAACATTTTTCTTCAGACAGCTGGAGTGTTGATTCCAGCAAGCTCTGTCACTCTGGGTGTCGCTGCATGTGTGATAGCCTCAGCCAGGGAGCAGCTCCTCAGGCTGTAGGACAAGGAATGTCCAACACAGGAATGTGGTTCACTTCACCTGGGTCCCTGTGCTCAACAAATGATGTGCTGACACTGTTCTGGGCACAAGCTACATCCCACTGGAAGAAACAAACCTTGAGTAGCCAGACCAGTGTGGGCTCCAGTTTCTGTTAACCTCCTGCTGCTGTACCCATTGACCAAAGCTAGTGAATCCCCCTTGCCCTGAGAGAATTCTGTTTTATACACACAAGGTCTCCCCAGTGACCCTGCCTTCTCAGGGTCAGACCTTTTCCATTTGTAATTACAGTAAGATAGCAGGAGTTTTATTTCCTCTTCTCACTATCTTGATTTGTTCTGGGCACTCTCTCAAAAATTCACCACCAAGTTCTGCACAAAGCCCAGGCTGTGGTGTAAGACCACCATTTAATTGCATTTTGGTCTTTTAATAACAAGTTACATAAACTTTTTTATTGACAAAAAGTCCTTGCACCTGCTTTCTGTCTGCTGAATTGTCAGAAGGAAAGAATAGTAGGGGATCAGCAGTGTTAAGAAAAATTTCCCATATGTTTACAAGCAGATGCATCTGTCATACGCTGTTCTAGAAATAAGACGACGCTATCGCTACTTAAAAACATAATGAAACTTGTAACCTGACCTCAGGCTGGGGCACTCAGGTATCTGCAGAGACTGGGAGTTAATGAGGAGTACAATATTACTAAAAAAGGAGTGGAAAAAATACCTTTTCCTGTCACTGATTTTGCCTGGTAAAACATGCCCTGCCATAAGGTTTTTGAGCTGTTCTAACTTTAATTGTAGATGTTGACAGGATGAAGTTTATTTGGCACTTACCTGTGCCTACTGCAAGGACAGATCAGGGCAGACTGTTGGACTCTGATGTAGAAAACAATGTCCAAGGCACATTCAGCTTAAGAGGTGAAACTCCAGTGAAGACTTTGAGTGAAACCCAGTTTAGCACTGGTGCATTTACAGCCTACACAGGCCCTCTGTCAGCAACTTTTCTTCTTAAACTGCAAACCAGGTAAGAATTGTGAAATAGGTTAAGAGAACAAGGAACAGAGCATTGAGGAAGACAAGTTTCTGCCCAAGTCTCTTCTGTGACACAATTACAGAGGCTTGGGTAGCAAAAGCTGCAAGCAGTGTGGCAGGAACACGAATTTTCATTACAGGACAGATAAATCAGCTAATGAGATTTTTCTTTCACTCCTCATCAAAAGACAGCATCAGAAGGAGACCTGCCACGAAGATCAGCTGGGACAATGCTTAACAACCTTCAGCAGCCTGAAAACCCCAGGGCTTTTCACCCAGCAGAGTGAAAGTGCTGCTGGCCAAGGCGCAGAGCTGCACCCTGGCTAGTGACTAACACAGGCTATAAATTTCTGCTGAGCCCAGCTAGGCAGGAGTCTCAGCTTGGCCATTAATTATTCAGCAAACATTCGACCTTAATCCCCAGGCTGAGGGATTCAATCTCTGGCCCCACAGTGATCGCAAGGCCAACACCATTTTGCATAAAAAGCACATTTGGTTTTTTTTCCCTAATTCACACTCTAATTTCAGCCCACGTCGTGCATTCACTAACAACAGCCTCAGTTTTTGATAACTGACAAGTCTGTGCCCCTGCCCACAGTAACCAGCACAGAGCAAAGGAAGGAAACCCAACTCGAGGATTAATTAAGCTGTGCCCACAGCTGTGACAGGAGAGCAGTTCCATGCAAGAGGACAGAGGCCACACCCATGGAGAATGACCACTCCTGCTGCCAGGCCAAGAGAAGGATCCTGCAACCAGCTTTCCCCAGAATGGACTCCCTGTCCTCCTTCCTGTCTCAACAGCACCTTACTGCACTCCTCCAAAAATCCACCAAGCCATGGATAAGACAGACAAGTGGCGTGCCCTAAAGGCCACCTTCAGGAAAGCAAGCAATCTCAAAGGCCTGACTTCCTTTGTATGGTTTGTTCTGTTTTTTTTTTAATTTTTAGCATCTTTTCATCTCTGCTTCCAAGCAGTCAGTACTGACTGAGGGCATGGTTTACAGCTCCGCTCAGCAGCGAGGATGAAGAACGAGCTGTGCCGCGACTACCGGGCTGTGCAAGTCTGTACTTGGCACTGGTGTAACTGGGCTGATGTGGAAACCCATCTGGTGGGTAGCAGTTCCCACAACTGAATTCCTCAGAGGCAGTGTGGTTAGCCTGAAAGCCAGATCTGATCTGGCTCAGCTCACACCACTGCCTTCAGACAACGGCTGGGACGTGAGAAAGTTTGGATTAGTGTTACCTCTGTTCAGTGTATCACTTCTCAGCAGAAAAGTTTTCTTCTTGTTTGGGATCTGCGTGGCTCCAGGAGTAACAGGAGTCTCAAAACATCTCACCTAAAGGTGAAACAGGGTCACAGGACTGGATGGAAGGGACACTAAGACTATTATTCCTTCTCTATATATCTGCCTTCTTCAACAACCTCAGTTAAAAGGGGAAGAAGCCCCACCACACAGAGCTAGAGCCGACAAACGCATTGCGAATTTTGGAAGACAGCAGCCATAACAAGATCAAACATGCACTGCAGGTTTAAAACAACAACAAAACAAATGGAAGCAACTTCCAAAGCTTGTAAGCTTCAAGTTATCAGAGCTTCACCATCTGACAAGCCAGCATACCTAGCTGCCACACCTGCAAGGCTAACACCAAAGATTTATATTCTCCCTCTTCTTTCAACATTTTCTACCAACTGGTAGCCATGAAAACGGAGTTTGGCACACAGATACCATCCTGCCTCCAGAGTGAATGTTTAAGGCCACAGATGAGTTGATAGAGCTGTGGGCCCAGGCAACATGAGACCCAGCCAGAACAGAGCTTTGCCACATGAACAAATCTGAGCAAGGAAACCTGCAAGCTGTATCTGCAAGTACTGGTGCAACTATTTCCTTAACACTGAATCCAGGAGCAAATTATAGAACTTGATCTCCTTCAGTCAGAAGTCATTTTCAGTGCTTGGGTCACTCAGCCAAGGCAAGAACTGCCTAAAAGCTTTATGGCAGAGAGTCACTGCTTCAATACCAGGAGAATTCACCAAATGAAACTCCTCCAAGCAATGAGGGTCAGTGTTGGAGAGCTGTACTGGCTTGGCCCACCATTGCTCCATCTGGAAATGATTTGTGCATACTCCAGTGGTCTGTGCAGTCTGGGCAAAGGAACAAATTAATGGCATGGAGTTAAATCCTCAGGGAGGAAAAAAGCCATCCCAACCTCAAGGCAGTATTAACCATTAACTGGTTTACTAATCACATTTGTTAGAAAAACTTGCAAGCTAAGTAGAGCTGCAGGAAAAGACTCAAAATCCACTTTAACAAATAAGTGGCCAATTTAACAAATAAGTGAGCCTGTATTAGCATGTCATCCTGTCACACTTTCCTGCATCCTCCCTCTGCCTCCCAGACAGTCTTACTTGAAGGAGAGAAAAATAGAAAGATTAGTGATAAACTGCATGCAACTTTTTCAAAGTTCTACAGATTTTGAGCCATCAATAAGACCTTGCAGTTGACAATTAGAGGGAAGGAAGACAGGCAAGGTGAATGAGCAGCTAAGACAGACATACAACAGATAAAATGCAGAATTCTCCAGGATGCAAAAGCATCCTAGCCAGAGATTATCTTTTCCCTTTTAGCTTGAGCTTCCAGAGTTGTCTCTTTTAAGGGAGGAAAGCTCCCTGTCCATTTTGGAGCCTGCTTGAGGCTGACTCCATAAAGCTGCCAATGATCATTTCATGCCACAACTTCCAGAACAGAGCAAAATACTCTGCAACATAGGAATGACAAGTCAAATAACAAATAACATTTTATTCCATTTACAGTGATATTTTTGAGTAGCAAAGGAACCATGACATATAGGAGCCTGTAATAAAAGTTCATATGTCTTATCTTTATAAAATAAATGAAATCATACACGCAACATAAACGAATGTGCTCTTTGAAGACATTTGAAAAATGTCATGTCTTGATAACTATTATTTTACTTACTGATGTCTGTTCTGCACTGGCTATTCCACTCTGACATATAATTTAATTGTCAGCATGATAGCTTTTATTATTCATCAGTATCTTCAAAACCTAAAGTAATCATAGAATGGATTTGGTAGGGAGGGACCTTAAAAATCATTTAGTTCCAATTCCCTGCCATGGGCAGGGACACCTTCCACTAGACCAGGTTGCTCAGAGCCCCATCCAACCTGTCCTTGAACAGTTCCAGGGATGGGGCATCCACAGCTGCTCTGGGTAACCTGTGCCTGTGCCTCACATTCTGTTAAAAATGCTGGTTATCAAAGCATAATCTCCAGGACACTAAATTGAGTCACAGATCAGCCAAATACATGACTTCAAAAGCTATTTATCTTGCAAACATACTACTACTGCTCTTTACAATTGGAAAAAATAAAAAGCACCCTATTGAAAAATTAACCTATCCCCCCATCCCTCCTCCTTGTCCCCCCCACCCATTCCACCCCTCAAAGAATCTTTTTTTTTTGTAATTCATATTTGGCAACACTTAATATCTTTATACAGATTAGGATCTTCAATCCACAGTCCAGCTCTTCACTGATTAAAAGCAGTCACAAAAGTAGAGACAAGTGACTAGAACAAAAATCCATGGATACCATGTACACCTTCTTGGCGTTCAATGCACAAAGCTATAAAAACTGAACATAATTTTGTGGAATAAGTCCTCTCTTGCCATTTAACGTGCCTTCTAGCCATCCTGGCTCTCTGGAAAATTGCACTGCAAAAGAAAAGGAAAGAAAATTACTGCATCTTTTCATGTTTGAATTAGTGCTTTTCAGCTTTAGCTCCCTGACACCAGGCAAAGCATCCATAAAAACATCCCATCACCTGCAATGACCAATTTAAGAATCTGACTAGGAAAGATAAAAAGGATTATTAGCTTGCCTTAAATACTTCATCATATACTTCTGTAAAGCGTACATGGTGAAAGAGCTTTTAGGTGCAGGAGACTTCATTAAGGAAATGGTTAACAGAGCTTAGGACAGATTTATAAAATAGAAGACACTGTGCCTTAGGGGAAAAGTCAGAATTGGTATCAAACAGTGGAAAACACTTTCAGTAGATGGGGCAAAACAAGAACAAACACCTGTCTTGAGCAGAGGTGATGAATCTGGAAGCTCAGAGCCACAGAACCACAGTATAGGACCTTACTTGGCATGAAAAGTAAGCATGGGAAGGATTATAGGGAAAATAGAAATGAGCCAGATGTCACTCCAAGTATCATCTCTTCAGAACAGAGCTGCTATTAGAAGTGACCAGTGGACAAAATCTGAATCATTCTTCTGATTAAATCCTCTCTCTGAAATTCAAATCCATAGTGCAATTCACAAAACACAAAGCAAAGGCTTGAACGTCTCCTTGTGCCATCCTAAGTGTTTACCACTGCTGATCACAAAGTTTATGTAAGAGTATCCATGAATCTAAAATGCGAAATATTTCAGCTTGGACTCTCAATGCCCCAGAATTTACTCTGGGAGAAACAGAACTAATGAAATCTGACTTCCTGTATATATATTTTGACCACATTTGACAGGAAGTTAAAAAAGAAGCATAAGCCTCCTTTGTTTGGAAAACAGACTAAAAAGTCCACAAATTCCCCTCTGAGGTGTCTTTTAAGGATATAATACAGACACCTATTTACCTATGTAACTGTAAAATCCCACACTTCTTAGCAACCTACGACATTCTCTACCGTAATAATTTATCCTCGCAGTGCTTCTGAGACAGACAGTATTTAGGGAAGACAGACAAATGCTGAAACATGCTGCCAGCCATGTCAGTGCTTTATTTAAAACACATTAACACATTGGGGAATGTGATATTTGTAGCCTTCTATATATCAGGGAAATAACAGTTAAGAGAGCAACATGTTAAGTCTCACTTCCAAACGCATGTTAAGGCTCTAAATTTGAGCACTTAAAATCATACCTTCCCTTGGTTCTTTCCTTGTGTCCTATTATTGTCAGACAGCTGTGCTCAGAAACCACGCTTTCAACAACAGCAATAACTCCAAGGAACCCAGAAAACAAAACTGCTTTCAAATGCTACTGATAGTTTAGATTCAGCATAAAAGTCTGGGCTTATATTTGTAATAAATCTGTTCAACAGAAAGATTCCAAAGGAAAAACATGCATAGAAAATTACCTTTTAGGATCTGTGCTCACACAGTAACTTACATTACCATTAGTAATTAGCAGGCCCTCCTCTCCCTTTGTCATTTCTATTCCACAATTACAGAGTACACATGCATTTGAAACTGCATGGCTGACACCACCACAAACCTCCCTCCAGAAGCTGTAATTCTACATTTCCAGCAAACACACCAGCAGCCAGCCAAACCCCTCCCTGAGGTCTCCCATACCTACGGAGCACACCTGTATTACAGGAAACAAACTCAAAAAAAAAAAAAAAAGAGACAGATTAGGAAGAAAAACAACTAGAAAACCTGGAAGCAGGGAATTTCTACCTGTCCTCTGGTGCTTAACCTTAATTTCCATTAGCAAGAGGGTAGATACCACTGGCATGTGAGTGTCTATAAATCAAAGGCCTGTTCAAACTGAGGGGAGCCCTCATCTGAGGGAATCACACTGGAATTAAAATTTACCTAAAATATACCCAGGGGAGGAAATGGTCAAACTATGCTGAATCAACATCACTCAACACAACAGCAAACTTCCAAAGAAATATTTTCTAAACAACTTTGGTAAGATAATGGTGAACTCTGCACCCTGCAGCACGTTCATGGCCAGCAGCTGGGTTTGAGTGGCAAACACCATTTTCACCCCAGAAGATGAGATACAGCTGGTACAACTGAGCTCTGGGCTTGGGAAATTAAATATTGCACATGTACATTACACAGCTCAGGGCCCCACTTGTTGGCAGACAGTTCTTTTAGACTCTAGGAAGACTGAAGAAGGAATTACCACTCAATTACACCTAAGGCCACCATTTGTAGAGATCTTCATTAAAAAAAAAAAGAGACAGCAAAAAGTAATTCTTTATGTTCAGCAGCTGTGGTGACTGTCACAGCAGGGAAGGCTTCTGCCCCCCACTCCAGTCATGGTGTGGAGGGGCTAATATACCTATGTACATCACTGACTGCTTCTGTAGGCAAATGAGAGTCATGAGGGTGCCATCCAAATGTAAAGCTGCTTTGAGCCCCAGTGATCCTGTTTTCTTCGCTAATCCATTTCTGAAATACAGCATACAACAGCATGCACTCCTTTAAACTCAAAACCACTTAACCACACAAACCCCATTCCTCTGTCATGCACAGCTCTTCTTAAACCCAGGACACAGCCTGTTTCTGAAAAAATACCCTGCTCAAGAGAAGACTTCTGTAGTGTCCCCTTTCTGTCATTTCTTCTCAGTCAACAATGATTACAGTTCTTAGCGCTTTCTGAGGCCTGCCTCATTTAAAAATACCTTGCTGCAGAAACTACACACTTGGCCTTAAAACTACAACTCATTACTAGCAATCATCCCATAGGACTAAGGCTCCCCTTGGCCTTAGGGACAGGAGGGGAAAATACTTGTAATATAAAAGATACAGAGCAGAGAACTAAACATTTAATATTTTCAGCAAGATTTAATGAGTGTACAGCAAGACTGCACAACAAGGCCAACCACAGAACCACCACTAAAAGCCATCACCTCTTAGGACAGTGGAAATAGCAGCTAAGTTGAGAGCTCAGGGTGCTAGCCAATTTTTCATCAGGAAATTCAATTAAAGCAACCAAATGTGCTTGCAAGCCCTCTGTGTTTAGAAATCCCTCTGGGTTTTTGAAACAATCCCTGTGGGCTGAGTTGATCACAGAAATACAGAAATATTTAGTGTGCTTAGGGTTAGCCTGGAATTTGAAATTTCAAAACTTGCCGTTCCCCTTAATTATGCTGTGAGAAGCAGAATGATCTTGTGGACAGAACACAGGGCTAGGAGTCAGGGGGGTCTTCTCCCCATGAATGTTTCCAAGTGCTCTGAAATCCACAGATGAAAGGTGCACCAAGAATTGGCTCTATCCCCATTTTTACCTCAGCAAAAGAACCATTTGCACATACAGTGCAATACAGTATTTTGGGAGTACCACTTCTCTTTGATGTAAATCCTTGATTGGTCAGGACCATAAAGACAGACAGTTCAGAAGCCACAGCATGAATTAAGAGGGCAGAGAGTGCCTTGGAGTCAAAAAATCAGGGACATTAACTAAGGCTGGCACTTTGTTACAGTGGAAGAGAGAGATGGGGATGACAAGGGCTGTGTGAATGTGGCTTTTTGTGTTCCTTTTACACTTGGTGGGGATGCTGGGTGCCCCACTTCTCCTAGGGAACAAAACACTCTTTCTGTTTTCCTCGTGTTTTCTCTCCCCTAAAATCGGATTTTAAAAATTGTAAAAAGCCTTGATAAGACCTATCTTGACAAGTTTTCAGGAAGCCTTCCTGCTAGCAGTACTGCCAAGGAATTTTTATTGTGTAAACACCATTTAAACTATCTGAAACACTTCTCCAGAGTGAAATTGCCATTTACTGACTTTTAAGCAGTCTCTTTCAAGAACCAGAAATTTAATAACACTTGGCTCCAAGACTGGCAAAATTTCAGTGCCAGGCAGTCTGATTATTCTTTCCCTGATTATTGGGAATATCTGCCTCAACAACAACAGATATACACAGCCAGCATATGTCTCTCTCAATCTCAGATCCTACTCTGCTTCTTCCCATATGTGCCCTTATCCAGCTGCAAACTCTTCAAGCTTTGCCTCCAACCACTTGAATTATATTGTTATGTGCTGTCAATAATATAGCCTGTAACAACTGGGAAATAAAAATATTGGCACAGCCTAAGGCAAATTGAATTGAAGATTTAAAAAAAAAAAATCCAGTGGATATTGTTCAGATTACATTATTCATTTTCTTACACAATTCAATTAAATAGAAAGCTTTGCCTTTTCTTTTTAACTTACCAGATGGTGCCTCAGCATTTATATTCTATGGCACTTTAATGGAAAGACTGTGGGATTTGGGGAAGCACAACGTACATGTACTAGTGAAAACACCTGAATGTGAAAATGCTGAGGGGTTCTATACAGATTCCTATCAGGTGATGCAAAGCTTAACTTAAAATATTAGCAAATCTAACCTTGGCAGACTGAGACAGATTTTTTTTCCCCCATTTAGAAACAGGAAATGGAGATGGGAGCAAAGGTTAAACTCACCTTCTTGCACCAATTATTACGTTTAGCAGCTCTGACAGGTGCAAGACTACTTCCCTAAATGCCATTATCCTGTCTGAGGCTGGAGCAGCCAGAAAAATTCATCCAGAATAATGACAGGTGAGAGAGAACCATTGCAATCAACATCTACGGACCGAGAGAGACAAACCAAGAACGGGGAAGGAAACAGGAAAAAGGAAAAAAAGCAGAAAAGAGAAAAAAAAGAAAAAGGGGGAAAAAAAGAGACAGGATTAGAAAGTGAGACAGGCCACGAGGAGAAAGGAGAGACGGATAAAACCTTCACTAATGGAAGCAGCACTTTTTAGTAGACATTAATTTAACAGTTACTTTAATGGTTGATACTAGCTGTATGTCAACTTGATTGATGCGTTGTCACTTTGATAGTTAAGGTTATTGGTAGAGCTGCAGAATTGATGTATTATTACTTTAATTCTTCATTTGGCGGGCTTTATTAGGGCATATGGGAATTTAAATTGAGTAACTAAAGAACCTGAATTGATTCACTGGAATCTTGTTTCGGCACAGACACAGGGGTGCCTGATACAAGAAGAAAAGGCCCAAGTCGAGGGACTTCAGAGGTTTCAAATGTGGAGACTGGTCTGCACTTGGCATGAAAAGAGCCATCCATGACATAACCTACTGGGAAACGTTATGACATGACCATTAGGTTCTTAGATACATCCAGTTACTGCCTTACTACTTGCATGCTCTCCCCATTTTTTCTGCCAATCCACAGCCCACCTGAGGGTGAGAGCCCTGCAAGGCACGGACAACACCTGTGAAATAACCAGGATACAGCAGAACAAATCAAAACAAATGTGTTTAAGGAAATGTGAGCTTTGCCATTGGAAATCTGCAATTAAGTTTTCCAAATGCAATCCATGCAACCTTTTTCCCAAACTTCAAACCTTACTTGTCTGAGGACATGGAAAAAGTTACAGTTCAAACATTTCTCCACAGATGCCAGAGTCAAATTCCATGCCTGTTCTGGGACAATCCAACTCTCCAGCTGAAAAATTCAACTGAGGCTGCATTGCACCAAATCAGGGGGGCTTTGCCACCACTTCTTGAGTTCTCATTATACAAGGAGAGAGTCTTAACATTGCTCTCACACAAAAACACGACACACAAGGAACTGCTTCTGGAAGACTTTCTTGTCCCATGCCAACACAACCCTTACTGTTCTGCATCAGAAGTGCCTCTCCCAGACATCAAATCTTTTCCACCATGCACTAGATTTTCTTTCCTGTACACAGTGTTATGTCTGCTGAAGATCCCTATCAGTCATATTTTAAAAAACCTAAATTAAAATAGCTGGTGTTAAGGACTTTAAAAAGAGCAATCACTTAGCTAATTCATCTTTAAAAGGTTTCCCACCTAACTTGATTCAGACATGATTTGCCTGCAAGGCAGCTCTAATAGGAAACATCAAGAATGATTTTGTATAGTGGGTGCTGGTAGGGAAGAACCTAGTAGGGACCCCAGACCACTTTATTGTTGAACAAAAAAGCACAACTGAAGTCTGGACCAAGCTTGTTGTTTACTTGTTTCGGAGGAGACAGAGGACAAGAACATCCTATTATACATACTATTTAAATTAAAAAAAAAAAATTTTGCTGAGCTTCCCATTCTGCATTTTCAGAATTTGCATTACAGCAGTCATTGGCAAAAGGTTTAAAAACTAAAACCTTTCCTATCAGTTTGAAGTCCCTGCACACTTGCTGAAGGGTAGATCCATGGAAGCTCACTGAGAACACAGTCTTGAGCACAGGAATCACCTTCTGAATGTTCATATGTAGTGCTGTATTTGGATCCATAGAAATCATTAAACACAGGCCTTCATTCTGCACCTCAGTGAATATTCCTTTTTCTGCAAGTACATGCACACACTAATGCAAACCTTGATCTAAATCAGTAAAACCACTGTCTTTTTCCTCCATTGTTTACCTGATTTACCTGGCACTTTGTTCGCTTGAAAATCCTTAAACAGATTTTTTTTTCTTTACAGGAAAACCCATGTGTTATTTACAACAAGAGTTCACATTTTAAAAAATTCAGTTTCACAGGCCAAAGTGTTCTCTTCTTTTACTGAATAACCTATTTTTGGTACTACACCACATTTAAATGATGCTCAAAATCTATACCAATTCGAAGAATCTATTCACCCAAAATCAAAAGCATTGCCTCACAGTGCTAAGGATATGTTAAGTAGCTTCTTCATACCAGAAAATATCTCCATCACCAACTGTGTGCCATCAGCAATGTTGGCAGAAGAGCAGTCAGGCTTGTATTTTTATCCAAAGCCATTTTAGCAGTTTTGTCAATTTGTTTTTCATTGCTTTATATTTACTCAAGCAGTACTTACCATCTTCAAATATTGCTCCTATCTGAAATGACAATTCAGAGCTGTGTTCTGCTTCACATGGATAAACTGCTCTTGCTTTTCGGTGGGCAACACTGAAAAATGAAATTATGAATTATAGCAACTTTTTACTATTATGAAGACACTCTCTCAACCATTCTCTCTCCATTCACATTTGGAGATGACTAAAACTTTAAACACAATCTCACATGCATCATTACAGGCTTATAATTCATGCACACAGCCAAAGCTGAAGCTTCACAGCTTACTGTTGGCATTTCTGAATATCATACTCCCAACTTTCTGCACACTTATTTTTATGACAAACTCAACTTTCAACTACAGTTAATTTTTTTTCAAGTGCCAGTCAGCAATGAACTCAATAACAGGCAAGAGCATGTTATACTTCAAAAATTCAAGCATAATAAGCAATAGGATTTTGTTATCAAGTGTTGGGAAGAATTTGTGAATATACCCAACTACTTTAATTAGAAAAGCAAATATTACAAAACTTGAAGGAAAAAGCCAAGATGGTGAAGACCTTCAAAGAAAAAACTCAAAATACTTCAAAACATGGAAAACAACATGGAAGGAAGCAGAAACAGGATGGAAGGAAAGCTGGACAAAAGAGTGAAAGAAAAGAATGAAACCACAGAGAAAGGTAAAGACAGAGGAAAGTCTTTCTGAGGCAAGAAGGCTAGGATGAGAAGCTTAAATTTGACACAGGTGGCTATGGAAAAAGAAGGAATCTGTATTTTAAAAGACTCTAAGAGAAACACTGCAGGAGAGAGACACACGATGAATTGTCCACCCAAAACAAAGCCCTCCTGTATTAACCAACCACTGGCTCAACCTGTGCACCTTCCACCAAGGAAGGTGTTCAAAGGAAAAATAAGACGAAGTAAACATGTATTTTATTCTGTCAGAATTGCTAAGGATGCATTTCCTGGTTTAAAATAATCATTCACACGCCACAGGAGACTACTTCTATGAAGATACAGAAAAAGGAGGCAAATAAATAGCCAGCAAAAGTAGAAGTGCACAGTGTACCTTTCCACTGCTCTGTCAGTGCCAGGGGCAGGGCTGGGGAAGAAGAAAGTGGGCAGTGCAGCATTTGTGGCAGCCGGGTTAGCAGATGGAATATTCATCCACGAGACCATCGATGGGCGGCTTTGAGCAGGGCTAAGAGGAAATATATTGAAGGCAGAATTAACAATGTGAATAAAAGTTCTTATCGTACCACAATATTTGAATCTTTATAACTGGACAACCTGTTAGATCTTCAGCTTCAAACCAAATCATATTGTCAAGCTGATTTTGCTGAAATGGCAATCATATGATTCTGCACTCCTCCTTGGAAATCTTTCTCCTACACGCCCTACATCCTAAGCTAAGAAGAATTACCTGAGATACATGACATAAGCAATAAAAAGGCAAAATCCCCTATTCCTTATCTAATAAAGACAGACAAAGTGAAACTGCATAGAGCAGGTTATTATTTGAGCTGCCACTCTGCCTTTACAAGTTTTGATGAATCTATTTAAAAATCTCCTCAGTGCTGTACAAAGGCATGTATGACTGGGAAGATTTCTAAAGAGGCTGCAGCTATTACAACATTGGGATCACGATGCTGGCTCTGGATTGAGATCTCCTTCATGGAGCTGTGCAAACACTGCCTCAGTGGCTGCCCTCACCGACACACTGCTCAAACACACACAAGGTTACTGGCTGAACACAAAGTTGCCACAAGAGGAGAAGAAATAGCAGGCAAAATTTAAAACTTTTATTAGTAAACATACAAAGTTGTCCCCAACATAAAGGATGTTCCTAATTTCACACCTTAAAGAACTAAAGCGTTCCAGCACTGGAAGGCTTTCTTTCATTGCATGGACAAAACAACAAATAGTCCAAACACTGACTGCCAGCATGTCTTTGGAACAAAGAGCTGGACTTCAAGCAGTTTCTCAGCAGAAACAGAATTAAAATCATTCGCACACAGCAATCGTCACTCAGAAGTACAGACTTCCCAATACAGCATTTATGACTTTGTCTTACTCCAAGATTAACCTCTTAGATAGCATAAATCTGCAAAGTACCACCAAAATCTAAGAACCCAGTCAAGAAGGTTTTTGTTGGGGTCTAATCAAGATGGATTGACCACAAGCAAAAAGAGGGATCAACAATCAGCCCAGTTATAATTGAAAATTAATAAAAGAAAGCAGAAAAAGTAACTTAGATAGCTGATTTTAATCTTATTTTACACTGGGATATTTAATTCCTGGAAGAAATGATCCCAGCTTGTTGGTTTGCATAACATGATTTACAATCAAATTCAACTTTTACAAACTCGTTCTCATAGCCAATATATCTCACAGTCATTCTAGCAATTACATAGTTAAGCAGACATTCATTTTGAGTATTAATTTTCAAATTAGTACATTATAAAAGGGTGAATGTCACATTCCTTATTACAAGACAATGGCTTTTCCTTTGGAAATGTGGCAGACAGCATTTGAATAAAAACTGGAATTCCCGGTTTATAAAACAGCATTCTACAGTTAATTCCACTAGTAAAAATGAAACTTAAGTGTGCTGGAATCATAACCAGAAGGGTTTATCAAAACATGGTCTGCTTTTAAAAATTATCACATTTACCAAATAAGGGAAGGAATCATATGTATTAAACTGAATGATGAGCTGGATTATGCTGACTAGAAACATATTTCATGCTTAACTTTGGGAAGAGGATATCCAGTTGTCTTTTCTGCATGGGAATCTTCCACTGCACAATTTTTTACATCTTCCAATAATAACATACATTTAGGAATAGCACCTATATCATTTTGGGGTTTTCTTTTACTTGAACTTGTCCTCTTCCTCCCATTTTTACCTAATAATTGAAAATTTTTCCTCAAATAAAACAAAAACCGTCAGCTAAAAGGGACTTCATTCAGAGACAAACCAAAAAACTAAACACCAGCATTTGGATCATTTTTTCTAAATACTGAGGATAAAACAATTCTCAGTGGTACTGTAAAGTTTATAAAGTTTGCCAGAAAGTAAATTATTTCTTCATCATTCCCCACACATAATGTCAACATGCAGAATTAATTTTAACTCAGCAGGTGAACACAAGACAAAAGTTTTTCAAAAGTGAATTTTAAAAAAGTATCCTACTCACATAGACTAAACTCTTCTACTTAAACCAGTCCTGAGACTTAGAGAAAAAGTATTTTTCCTTGTGCTCCTATTTATTAAATTCAAATCAGTCTCATAGCAGGGGGGTTGTAATGGGATGATCTACAAGTACCCTTCCAACCTAAGCAATTCCACGATTCTGGAATATTCTACCAAGTGGTCTTCTCTAGTGTACACCTCAGATTTGTGGTTTAATTTTCAACAAGTGATTATTAAACCTTGCATTTAATAAATATTTCATTGATAGATGCGTCATATTAATCTCTGCAATTTACTCAATCAGCTCTAGAACAATACGCACCACCTGCACCTCAGACACAGAATTAATGACTTCAAAGCAATGCTCAGAACAGAGAGGACACAAAAGCAACCCTCTGACCCAGGGAAGCATTGTTCATTCATAAGAATACTCGCAATAAATACCAGACGGTTTCTTGCTGAGACTTGGAGAGGAAAGAAAGAGAGGGAAAAAACATAAAAGAGAAAAGGTGTGCACATAAAGGAACAGAAGATGAAATAAAATGTTCAGCTCCATGCCATGGCATGTTAATTTCTCAGGTTACAGAGACTCAACAAGAAGCATAATCTATCACCAAGTAAGACTACACTGTCCTTTACCAGACAGGATTATATAAAAGCGTGGCAGGTTTTCTACAAATTCTGAGCCACTCCAATAGTTCTACTGGAAAAACACTCCAGAAGTACAGGTATGTGGAGTGCTGGGCTGCTCCCTCCCCCACTTTTTTGATGAATTCCCTTAATACTTTTCAGCTGTAGGGAAAGCACTGCAGCAGAATTTGCCTGTCACTTTAGGCTGCTGGTTACCCAGCAAGAGATCATGCTCCACAATCCAGCAGGAGACAAAAAAAACCCAACACATTTTTCAATAGCAATAGTTTCATCATGTCAAGAAGAAAGAAAAAAAAAAAAGTTGATAGCTTTAATTATTAAGCACATTCTAGAATTTATGGATTTGGTTGTGAGGGGTTAATTTTATTTATTGTACTTGGTTACCTCAGGAACCACTTAATTCTTGTTATTGAAACAGAAGGTTTTACTCAATAAGAAAAATTATTTCCAATGTTGCGGCGTGTAAGCAATAAAAGGTTAGATTTTATTGTTTTTTTCCTTGAAAAGGTTCTTGTCATAGCAAGGCGACCTTGCTATCAAGCTCTGCACACCTTGTTTATCAAGATGATGATACATTAGAAAGTATTGCTCATGTCATCACACAGCCTCTCAACTTTAAGAAGGTATGTTGAAGAAATCCTTTCTCCTAAGGCTAAAATGAAGGCAATGCATTTCCTGTGGGTAGGGAAAAAACCCAAAAAGGCTGACATAACCATCTCTCTTTGAGGAAAAAATGCTATTGTCTAGCATAGTGAACGATGGGAAATGGGAGCGGGGGGGGAATGGCTTTACTGAAAATAAGCTAGAGATTTTGTACTGATATTCAGAAAGAAACTTCTGAAAACAAGATTTTATTGGATGTTTATCTGGCTGGTTCCTAAGGTAACACAGCTAAAGAGCAGCCTCTTATCTTGAGAGCAAGGAAGAGAGTCTGTGAAAAGAATCTACACTGCAACTCTTGAGAAAAAAAAGGGTTGTTTCATAGACAAGTTTGGCAGCGCCACGGCTGTCGTATCACAGTGTCTGGCTGACAAACGCAATGAAAGCGTTCTTGAAAGGTTTCATTACAAAATGACAGTGTGGATCAAGGGGTGTTGGCTATTTCTGATTCTATATGCAATCCAGTAGTGACCACCACCACGTCTTCCTGCACGTTAAAAACCTCTGTGCCTTGGGGAGTGGGAAGCAGAAAAATACATGGCCAAAATTCTAGAAATTGTCTCCAGCTTTGCTATAGCTACAAACAGAAGGCCAGAATTTCCCCATCTGTGTTCCCCCTGAAAAGAAACTCCATCCTCAAAATTTAAAGTATGTGACATGCACGCAGCATTCCTCAACCCTCATTTATACAGAGCACATCAGTCAGCACTGAAATAGAGGTTTTGTTAACTTGGATTGTGAAGTCTCAGTGAAGCAGCTAACACATTAGTGAAACGATCTTTCACGCCAGTCTGGGAAATCCAAAGCTAATGTCTACAGCAGCTGTCCCAAGTTAAAGCATTTCTAAATGATAATTTCGACAAAGCAAAAGTGAAGTACGTGCATCTATAAGCTTAGAGCTCACCACTATTCCTTTCAGGAAAAAAAAAAAAAACCAACCAAAAAAAACAAAAGAGGGGGCTGTGTTCCCTGGAAGCATGCAAAGAAAATAAAGGAAAAAAAAGAAAAAAAGTAAGAAGAAAATTTTTAAAAAGGAAACTTTAGCTCATCCCAGTGGTTGCATCCACACCTCTCCCTACCCTGGGCACACACACCATTTTTACCCTGTGCTCACACAGCAGTGCTGCTGTCAAACTCACTGGCAGCCAAGGAGATGGCAAGGTCTGTTTTGTACGAGCCACATGACTAAGTTATATTATGCCTGTCTCAAAGAAGCTGCAAAATGAGGGCTCTTGCTCTGCTTGCATAATGAAAGGGTACAAAAAGAAGTGCCTGCTCCGCTAAACCCGCTCTCAAAGTGCTGAGTCACTGGAGAGGTGGCAGCTGAAACAAAAACTAACTGCAGAATAAGCACAATGACCCAACAGCTGCTAGAGCACCTTCTTTTAATAAAATAGGATGATGACATTAGATATTATACAAAGTTTTCAAGACAGTGAAACTGAAGTCACTCATCATTTATGTAAAACTGCAAATTCACACCACTGCCAGAAAGTACCAAAAAGACAGTATTACCATTTTAAGGAGACTAGACATGCAGTCTGCTGATGTAGATATAACAAGGCTGATGGGAATTCATTCAGCAGTCAAACAAAATTAATAGCTATCTGCAAGGCTTCTGTTATGTGCAGAACACCACTATCTCTGCCCGGCCTTGCCAGCTGATGGCTCTTTTAACATCACTTTGCTCACCAGCAATTTGAACACCTTGAGATTTCGTGAAGAATGAGTAACTTCTTCCCAGCCTGGTCACAAAGACCCTGGATGCTGCACAGAACAGATCTTGTCACCATTTTGGATGTTAAAAACCCCAAAACTAGGCCCACAGTACAGCACTTACATACCATTGGGTAACAGAGTATTTTATTGTCAGGAGAACCAATTAAGCAAAATTCATAAAAATACAAAAAAATACTGAATTATTTTCTCTTCCATTAGTCCCTTGCATGTTCCTGAAAATCCATCTACATTGGTTCTTCCATTTCTCCTCTGGGCTTTGAGCACCTTTGGTATTTGGACTGTCAGGACTGTACCTTGCGTGCTCCTATAGAAGCATCCAAGGTGGAATTTCAGTTTGGAAACTATGAATCTTACTGTTCTTAGCCCAGAAATGTAATTGCTTTAACAAGCCCTGCACACACCCACCCACTAATGAAAACGTTTGAGGGACAGGAATGCTTTCCATCCCCTCCAATTGCAAAATCCCAAAGGCTTAGAGAGGGAAAGAACAGGCAAGATAAACAGACAGACAGCATAATCTTGAGGAAGGCTACTCCATATCCTGCATCATAACTTCATCCAGAACAACCATCAAAAGTCACCACATTCCAGCTCCCTGGGAAACCCAAACACCCTGCAGTCTCAAATCCCAAAAATGAACTCTCCAGCTGAGGAACAAGACATTAGTTTTCATGATTTGAATGAAGAAGCGATTGTGCAGTAAGTGTAGGGGACTTCCAACAAAAAAGGGAAGCTTGACCCAGTTCTGAAAACCCAGCACTGTGAGGGGTAAGTCTGTAAGGTCTGTAGATAAGCCCTGGCACAGGGCATTGTACTGTAAGCACAAAGAAATCTCGTGACAACAAGGGGCCAGTTACAGCAACAAATCTTTCCTTATCAGAAAGAGGTCCTCAGAAAGATTAATTACAACACATAGCGAGTCCAGAGAATACCAAGTGTTCAACTTTTTTGGTTCATTCAGAGGTCAAGTGAAAACAGACATAAGGCAGCCCACAGCATTTCAGGACATGACTTGTAATCCACCTTTCAACAAATCAGTCATTGCAATAAGGGAAATCTGCACTAATCCATCAGAGGTGAGCTGCCATCACAGCCAGAACTCAGGAAAAGGATGAATAGGACAGGCCTCACATCAATAAATGATTCTCTAAGTATATTCTATAATCAAACTACAACAGCTGCAAAAGAAAGTTTCCCTCACCCTTTTTTTAGTTTAATTACATCACTCTGCATCTGATACTGCAACTTTGGCAATACCACCTCCTTCACCATAACAGGACTTTAAATTACACTTTGTCTTTACTTGCTTAGGTATATTTATTAGACACCAAAGTGTATTTACCCAGTTTAGCCATCACTGTTATCTTTTGCACGTGCAAAGCCATACTGCAATAGGGTGAAAGTCAAACTTTGTACCACTAACTTTCAACTGCAGGTAAAAGGGGAGATT
This sequence comes from Dicrurus megarhynchus, assembly GCA_013399195.1. Classification (NCBI taxonomy): domain Eukaryota; kingdom Metazoa; phylum Chordata; class Aves; order Passeriformes; family Dicruridae; genus Dicrurus; species Dicrurus megarhynchus. The sequence goes on along the minus strand of VXAD01013580.1, from coordinate 555,959 downwards.
GACTATTGCTCCATTGTTCAAATGCAGTTTAAGAGCTACCCATAACCCCTTCTAATCCATATTTCCAAACCCAAGACCATCACTATTATTAAAACAGTTCGGGGACTAGCTTAGAAAGGCTATCCAGCCTCTTAGTATCTGAAATCCTGAACTCCTCTTAGGAAACTACACATTTTGAACTATTAAAACTTTGAGTTTCATACACCACAGGAATAAAAATCTGAGTGATTAAGGTGCATATTTTTCAGTGCCACTCAGGAAGGCACTGAAAGTAATGTCAGGGCCACATCCTCCAGCAAAAAGCTATCAAGCCTCTTGAAGAAGAAATGTGGCAGACTTATTTACTTTTTGGGCAAATGCAACAGAAAAAGCAGAAACTCTGTAGGACAGAGTCTGTATGGACACTAATATCAGAGAGGAAAAAAGGAAGAATGCAAATCTGTGGTTAGCATTAAACTGAGACTGCTGTTGCTGCTCTACCTTTAAGGGAAGAAATGTCCATACTAGCGGAGAGCTTTACCTAGCTCACAACTCTAATTATGAGTTTATGTTTGAGATCACCTTGTGCAAAACATCCTTGGAGAGAAGGTCTTTTCAAACAGTCCATGTTTATGACACAGTGCTCCATCGAGTAGAAGTGGTAATTTTGCCCATCCTAGGCTATTTGGAGTTTCAATCCTGTGCCTACAAAAACTACTCTGTGACTCTGTGATTGACAGGGGGGAAAAAAGTAAACTATGTTCTACCATAGAGTGTATGTAAAAATAAAACATATTTATTTTTAGTATTTGGCTCTTGATGGAAGTGTGAAGATAAAAATAACTTCAGGAAAAAGCTTAAAAAAAGTTTAGGGTGCACGATAGTCTTAAAGCAGCAAACTGAGGTCTCCACTGAGAACCACCCCTGCCAAGCATCACCCAAGTCTCTACTCACCCCTACAGCAGCACATGACAACACAGGACATATGTCTGATCCACACAGATCTTTCAGAGAAAATCTAGCATCAGGCAGACACACACACACAGACATGAAAACCAACAGCTTAACGGGGCTTCAAAATGGCACATATGTGAAACATCACTTTCGAGTTACACCGTATGCACAGCACATCTTTACATACTGACATGACAATTGAGCAGTCGGGGCTTTGTGAGCTATTTCAGATTGGTGGCAAAGCCCTTGCTCTCTTAGCTTCTTTCACCACTCTGGCCATGAAGCCCCTCCTAGAGCCTATCAGGAGGTGAGGGTGTATTTGCCTTCGTTTGGTGCTCATCTCACCATGCTGGAAGCTGGAGCTCCTTTTGTTTTGGAAGGTGGGACAAGGAAAGGGCATGCATCACAAAAATCTCTGCCAGGAAACATGGTGACAACAGCTATCATTCTGGAAAAAACAAGTTTCTTCTTTTTTGAAAACAAATTCCACATAAAGTATTCTTGCTACCTATCACGTACTCTTGCTTAAAGCAAACTACTGGTATAAACCAGCTCTTGGAATATCTGACACATCTTGACCCACAATGCAACATCCCTCCCCTGGGAAACACTGCAAGCAACTCTTCTGCCACAAAGAAGTCACCATCACCTTGTTGACTGCATAACTCCAGAGTGATCGATCTCCTACAAGTAACACCCATGTGCTATAAACATCAGCAGAAACTTGAGAAACCAGATCCTCTGGTATAATTCCATCTCCCCTAGACTCAGTATTTGTTGTAGCTCAGTGAACACCTGCAATACCATTTGAGAGACGATACTGAGGCTTTAAGAATTGATTTTGTCCCAGTTTGGCTGAAAACACAAAACATTTTGAAATCCTTCACAAACAGAAAGGATTGTTCTTCACCCAATTCTAAGGATTGGTCCAGTTTATCAGCATAGTCTACAGCCAACAGCCAGTGTTACATTTCCTGGAGCTCTGAGAGCTACCAGAGGTACATTCTGCCATTACTACACTGGGGCTGCTCTGCATTTTGGTTTAGGTTTTATTTGTTAAGGCAGGGCCCTCTGAGTCATCCAAACTAGAAGGGGAAGAGAAGCCAATTTTGGGTGAGAAATAAGAGGAAAGAAAGAATGTAATGTACACAGACTACTCTGTCACTGTCCAGGCTCGTTACAGAGGTAGCTCTGAAGCAAACTTCACAGACAGGCGAGTGGAAGAAAGAAACTACTTTTGACAAATAATCTAAATGCACATACCTTTATTTTCTTCCCTTCCAAAGAGAACTCTAAGTACTGTTTCCACCAACTGAGCAGAAAACCTCAAGCCAACAAGTCAGGTTTCTAAAACAGCAGTGCAGTATAATTTTCGATGAAAATTAACAAATGCAAAAAAAGATTCAATATTCCTTCAAACACCTGAAGTTCCCAAACTCTCTGGATAAAACCAACACTCCTTTTATTCTCTGAAATGACATTATCAATGTTCTGCTAACCCTGTGTTCCTTAATTGGCTTTCACTGGTTTTATACCAGCTACAGCATCTTTTCCATACATGCACTTCTCTTTGGTAAGTACAACTTATTGCTAATTCTACCCACTTCTAGAGGATAGTACAAGAGGATAAGGGAAGAGTAACTTCACTTCTTCTACTGAAGAAACAATATTTACAGAAAATACCTATAAATCTGGAATTCTTTCAATACATATGAGAGAAAAAAATTGTTCTAGTTAATAAACTCTCAAGTCAGCAGTTAATTACTATTAATTGTTCTATGACTATCTATATATTCTCATGTGTTACATACATCTACACATATATTTTACACTTGTTTAATCACCAGAGCAGGCTACTCAGAATGCCATTATGGAAAATACTTGTAACAGATCTTTTCTGCAGATCTGCTCCTTCCTCTCTTCTTGGCACTAAAGGCTGGAAAACTTTGTCTTGATAGCAGTTAAAGTCTGAATGAATAGCAAACCAGAGAATTCAATTCAAGTTCAAACCTGATTTAAAAACAAGTTATGGTCAGCCTTTTGTGTATCAAACCTGAATATGTACTAGAGAGATAGGACTAACATTTCAATGTCAATTTCTGCTAAATTTAAGTCATGCTCAAAAACTGAACATTTCCAGCATCTACTGAAAGTGACAGACTGCACTTCCATTGGAAACCAGGCACTGAATTTGTTAAGAAGAGATTAAAAATGATAATGTTCTTAGACAATAGCAGTGAGCACACACTCATTGCAGAGTGTTTATCCAAATGTAAAATTGGGCCCCAAATCTTAATAATATGGCATCTTAGTGTAGCTTAATGCTTTCTTGAAATACAATTAGGGTAATACATCATATAGAGAATAACTTATATCTTCACTGCTTAAATAAAAAAAAATTAAAACCATTTAAAATTTTATACAGGTTACTAGAAAATGAACTAAGTTTAGAACAAACATTTCTTTCCTACAAGCATTCAAGCGGGCTCTAAGCTCCACCACAACATACAAACACATCTTTTTGTAGCAGAAGAAAACAAACACAATTATATCCAATTTGTGAAAATCACTCCTCACCAATCTGAAAAGGGAAATGTGTTTCACAATCATACCACTGGATGCATCCTTACTTAATATCCAGTTACTTACAGATGTGTTGTCCAGCCTGCAAGATCTCCACTGTCCATGATAAGGTGATTTCCATCCAAGAGCCCAGGGGGGCTGCTGGAGAAGGCAGGTGTTGGAGACTGGGAAGAAAGAGAATCCATGCTCCCAGTTGGGGTGTCTTCTCTAGGAGAGCTGTGACTCTCAGCTAGAAAAGAGAGCACAAGTCAGAAGGATACTCAAGGAATCATAAAGCAAAAGAACCTGCCTCAGAGATAATGTCCTGAAATATGTAAGAGAAGAAACCTTACTGTCCCATCTCCACCGGGTATTTTGGAGGACAAGCAATCTCCCAGTATTTCCCCAAAAAGTATCATTGCACAATTTCCCCCACTGTTCTCTCCACGCTTTCTTCACATACAACATATTCCCAGTCCCCTTTTCAGCATGTGTTTTGTGTGAATGAAATGCTAAATTTTAGGGAGGTATTTTTAGACAAAGGCATCACTTCATATAAGAAAATAGTTTAGGATTTGCATGTCTTCCTAAAAACACAGTCTCTAAAGATAATTTAACACACATTTGAGGAAATTATTGCTCTCAAATACAATAAGCACAGGCTTCCCAAACACGAAACAATGACATTTAGAAAGGTCAGAATAAGCAAGAGATCTCTAACAAACACACAATACTCAAGAATGTTACTTTTATTATTCCTTTTTAATGGTGTTACTTTCAAGAGAGCTCATTGTATTCTGATCTACTATTTGTTTCCATAGGCTACTCTTAGAATATCACTCGAGAGGCAACATATTCAGATATGATTGATTAGGAAAACATTAAAGGAATACCATTCCTATCCCAAGGACAGTAGGATAAAGTTACCAATGTGTCACAGCAGTCACTGCAAGCCGTGCTGACACATCAAGCCAAACAGCACGTTCTTCACTGAAAAGCTAACCTTCACCCACACAGCTTTTCCCTTTCAATCTTTACTTTTTTAAACATCTCCTGCGCATTTCATAAATTCTGAAGGAGATGCGTGAAATGAGGATCTTTGCAAACATTAAAGTATCCAGCACAGCTAAGCCAGCAGTCTCAAATGGGGCCTGAAGCTGCTTTCAATATATTAATATTTGACAGTAATAAAGATCAATTCCAGCCACCCTTTACAATACTCCCAGCATCCTTTCCTCCATCCATCCTACTCCCAGTAGCACTCATGAACACAACCCACAGGCCTGCCAAACAACACCACCAGAAAAATATAGAGCGGATTAGATACCGCTACCCCCATAGTCTTTGTAAAAGAGTTCTGCTCTTTTGGAGCCAAAAGTTTTTTGGGAAAAAAATGAACAACTAAGTCCTAACACAGCATCAAAATAATATAATCAAAAGCTGCTACAATATTGTGCTTGTTCGACAAGCTGCATTTCCTATATACAGTAATATACAAGATGAAGTCCTGTACAACATTACTTTCTAAGTCTAAATGAATTAACATCTGCTCAGGGAACAACTGAGCTTACTTCTACTCCATCAAGCTAAGCAGTACTGCTGCAATGATTTCTTTCATTTATTTTTTTTTTCCTAATTAACTAAAAGTGCAACACCACAACAAAAAAATGTGGACAATGAAAAGCCACCTTAGCTGGATAAAATCCTTCTCACAACCCTATTACAGCCTCAGCCAGCTCAATTTCTTCTGCTACAAAAGCTTGAAGTTAGCAAAGCCCTCAGCTGCTTCCCCAGCCATCTCGTCCTCACCCTCTCCCAGCAGCTCTCAGAGAACAACCTCCCTAGAGAGTAAAATGACACCCAAGTAAAAACAGTGAAATGATAAAAGTGATCATCTGGAAATTCCTCCCCAAGCAGCTGCTAATTTAAGGATCTAAATTAGCCTGTACTACCAAAGTGTGATATGCTCTGAGGAGGAAAACATTAACCTGGGAAAGTGAGTCCCTTGCACTGTGGCCCAATCCTGCTCACCTGGCACCTCCCCACTGCACCAAGGCCACGGTGCTGCTGCTGCTTAACATTGACATAACATGAGAATCACAGGAGTGTCAGGTAAAAACTAATTAATTACATCTCATTTGCAGATGTATGTGTCACAGTGATAAACATCTGGGAGATTAGACAGTGGTACTGCAACCTTACTTCATAAATTCCTTAGAACTAGACTTGTGTCCTTTTAATCCATCACGATTTCTTTTCGAAGCAGCAGTAATAGTACAACCTAGGTTATCAAACTACATACACCACCATCAGATGGCCACATTTACCTCAACCATTCACTTAGCATTACTAAAACACAGTAAAATTAATCTAGTTTTTTAATAGTACAAATACAACCAATTCACAGCACCTCCCTACAGAAAGCAGAGGATATTCTGTTGAATTATTTCTCAGAACACAGAAAAAGTAAAAAAAAAAAAAAAACAAACAAAACCAAAAAACACTTCAGTCACACACAGCAGAGTCAACATTGGAGACTGTAATATACAGGCAATTATGTTTGACATTATCATAAATTAAACTGTGTGTTAAATCTTTCCTCAAGTTTTACTTCTTCCTTCCTGAGCCAGTGTTTTCTCACAGTCTGTACTGCATGGCACTCGCAAAACTAAGATTGGGTTTTTTAGCACTAGAAAAAAATTTAGATATTTAAACAGGAAAACGCCTGCTCAGTTCTATGGGACTAAGTAAAAACCCTCTAAAAACATGTTCAGAGACACTTTACATTTCTGATGTCTTCAATTATCTCTTTTTGTAAAGTAAGACAATATTTTTATTCAGGAAGAGGCAATTCTGTGTAACTGCAAACACAGATGACTAATGACCATCTAGCACATTTTCATGATTAAAAACAATATATGCTCCAAACCTAAGTCTTCAAAATATAGGGTCATTGCTATGATTTCAACAGCACAAAGATTTCACCCTCTACGTCAGTGCCAAAAGTTCCACTAACTTCAGAAATTATAGTAACTAATATATAGAACTGTGCCTCATTATCTCTTTATTCAGCTTAATAAACTGCTTTTGATTAATGCCCATCTCACACTGGGGTCAAACTACATCTTCCAAATAGTCATTGTCTGAAAACATCAGTGGATGATAAGGGGAATGAAGAATCAGTTGGTTACTAATTAACATATTTGCCAATCAGTGCATGTACCTTCACTTTGTTAGGCCTTATTTTCCGGCATGACCCATGTAATATGGGCTACTATGGTATTACCTATCATAGTTTTTGTGCTGTGTGACAGTATTTCAACAATCTCCTTTTGAAGTTTAACACCAAATCTCTTACTTATCTCTGCAGCTTTGGAATCACGCCCCTATTTAATAAAGCTGTTACAATTTCCCAGTGTTCTCTCTGAAGAGGCTACATCAGATGTGATTCTGTGGCATTTTGTTGTGGTTCCATCAGAATGACATTAAGCTTTAATTCCAGTGCTTACTCCTACTCATCAATCCCGTTTGCACATCCAGGACTGGCACTTGTTTCTGCCATGGCTTTAAATTAATATTATGATGAGCTGATTGCCCTCTGTGACCAATAGACTTAGCAGAGTCATTGTTTCTACAGATGTGCTCCATTCTGTAACTTTGGGCTACATTTTCCCTCTAAAATCTGTGCATTTGTTTCTCAATACAACCAGGTTTATTTTGTTTGAATGGTTGCAGCTTAGGACACAACCGCAACTCCTACTGCCTGTCATTATTTGCAATTCTCCTAACTTTGTCCCATGTGCAAATGTATCATCAAAGATTTGTATTTACCTTTCTAAATACTGCTACTCCATTAGCATTCCTCCAGTTGCTTCAAGCTTCTTCAGCAAGCTACAAGATGTTATAAAAATTAACATTGCCAAGCTATACAACCCCATGACCAAAGACGTTTTTTCCAACAAGTTAGGTGACTTTGCATTATTCAAAATATTCACATAGCAACAGGCCTGCCTGTGAGCATTTCTGGTTGATCACATATTGATTATCATAACTAAGTTCTTTTTGACACTTCTCCAAAACTTGTAACATACATTGACTTCCAGCTATTTCCTCTTTTCCCAACCCCCTGCCCTTCTCCTGTATTTTGCTTTGTGGAACCAGTAAAGACACTAAGCTGCTGGAAAGCTGCCTTTTAAGTTTTGACATGGTTTGTTTCTTAAAGTGTGTGTTAAGTACATTGCTGGAACTCAATCAGCTTTATGGGCTTCATTTTACCTCAGAAGTCAGGGGCTCCTAATATTGATAGTCTAGTATTTCTTACTGTTTCTCTCCTCTCACTCCTCTTCATCTCCAGCACTGTTCTCCAGTGAGCAGCACTGTCAGGTCTCCCACTCCTATGAAAACGCTGACTACCACATTGGACTGACAGGTCCTTTCTAAGAGGAGCTCCAGAAACTTCCTAATCTTCTTTCCTAGCCCTTGAATTCTGATGAGCTCTTACCTTATAAAACATGCAAGATGCGGTTTCCTTTAAAGCTCATTTATATTATTCCTTGAGCATACAGTTTGGTGTTCTTGGTGCCTTCACCTTCTCCTACTAAAAATGTCAATCCCCCTCCTTTTTCTCTCCTATTATACTCATTTTTGGGTGCCAAAGACTGCCTGAACAGATGAAGGACATGAGGGTTCTCGGTACAAAAGCAGTAAGTCTGTATGACATCTCACAAATTTCTGTCAACATTCCAGCCATCAACTCTTCACCTTCCCTTTGCGGGAAGGATCTGAGTGCCTTCAGCTTGGCCATCTTTCTGGAGCTGCCATCAAGCTGCTTCTACAATTCATGTCCCCATCCTACGCAAATAGGTGCGAGATGCAATTTTACTCTCAAGAGAGTTAAAAACTTGTTTCACATTCTCACCACCTTTTGCATACTATTTAAATTTTTTGACTGCTTGGATCCTTTTAAACTGTCATGTACATTATCTTCTTGTTTCACTGATCTAATCACAACACTCATCCAAGCCTTTGAGCTTTCACTGTGCCTCGGCAACAGACACCCTCTGCTTTGCCTTTATGGATGTTCATAGTTCAGACCAGCCCCATCTAGAAAATAATAAATATCTTAGGCTGACCCTAACAGTTTACTAGTGTATTTAGCTGGTACTACTTACCCTTCAGTTTCTAACCCAAATATTCTTCCTCCTTCCCCCCTTCCCTGCCTCGTGTCACCCTTTCTCATAATGACAGGTACCTACAAAGTACCTGCACAGACTAAGACCTACCTCACCCAGCTTTTCTCTAGCAAATACATAAACCCTCAATTCCTTTTGCCTTTCATCTGGAGGAGTCTCAGATAGTAAAGGCTCTCAGACTCTCAGACCCTCCTTACCAGAAATCTGAACTCAGCTTCTACCTAGCTGAGCATGACATGTCTCCTCACTGCCTTTTTTTCTCCTTTTTCCATCTGGCTAGTCTAAGAATATTTTTTTGTTGGCATCCAAAGTTGAAAGAAAAACCTGAAATACTTTGGCAGTGTCAATAATCAGATCTTTACTTTACTCTGAGAATTCTAAATAAGAAAAAAGCATTTGTATTAAGAACCATGAAAAGCAGAGAGTTAACACTATCAGTTGCTTGCTTAAGTGACAGAGTTTTCTTCAGCTTAAGTAAACTTACATGTTTTAATGTTAAAAGCAAGACTAATCTTTAATGTCAACAGTACAACCAATACCTATAGTTTAAGGGTAACCAGAGAATAAAAGCAGTTTATGGAAGAGAAATTTTCTGGAGTAAATGAGGAATATGTGACTGTTTCTGTTGAGCTACACAAAATAGGCCGAACAGAACTGTCACATATGCTTTAAATGGTCATTGCATAGGCAAATCATGGTAAAATAAGAGGATAAAAATCCATCTTATTGACTTCAACACAAACAGGTTGAGTCACAGACAAGGGATGAGGGGGAGAATTACTGCGGAGAGTACACTAAAGATGTTGCAAAATCCCTGTTGCCACCTTCAAGTCTGACATTTTGTGCATCACGAGGTGGGGAAGCAGCAGCTGCACTGCTGTGCAGCCACCCATCCTCCCCCATCCAGCATCACAGCTGCATCCCGCTCTGAGATAACAAACATCAGCTCCCCATAAATAGCTAACTTCCCACAATAATACAGAAGTTCAACCAAGTGGAAAGCAGCTTTGCTCTTATGTTAATTTGGGGGTATTTACTAAGCTTTCATTTTAACCTCATAGATCAGGGACAGAAAAGAAATATTGGTATTATAAATACCCCTGATCAAGCAAGTACTTAGCTCCCAAGTGTTAGATCTTCAGCATCTACAGAAAACAGACACAAAAAACATAACCAAAGTTGCCTCACACAGTTAAATCTTTAAATGATCCCATGAAACAACATAGTAGCTACTCTGGAAAGGATTCAGTCATTCCTGGAAAGCTGGAAGTAACTCCACTGGAGAAATTTTTCTGTGATCAGAGGACTGCAGTCAAGAAAAGCCTTTTCTTTTAGATGCAGGGCTGCAGCCTTTATTCACTATTTAAAGTACCACTCATCCTGTGGTAAATCACACCAAACACCAGGTGAACTCCGACATTCTTCTACTTCTTCATTTTTTTTTAAAGTTTTCTGAATTAATGAAGCCAAGTCATCTGTTTCTGAGTAAATTAAGAAATTGTGTACTTTTATTTGTCATGCCACTAAAACTGGTCAATTGTTTATTACTCACCTTCAGACCACAGAAACTGTGCTTTTTAAACATGTTCCCAAATCAAGGTGAAAGCATGACTGACAGCTAATAGTGACCTATTATTTGGTTAAAAAAGTAATCATAGTGAATGCTAAAACTAAACAAGAGAGTTATTTCACTGCTCCTGAAGAATGGGTATTTTGGAGTTCAGATTCTTGTAAACGCTCAGAAAAATAGATTTGTATTAGCACATTCCATTATCCAAAAGTACCCATTAATATCCCCAGTGTGTAGCAAATCCTGTGCACTGCAGCACTGCCCTGGTATGGAGTTAGTTCTTACATAAATTTAGACATCATAGACTCATCCAGCCTAAAGCCGGCAGAGCAAATGGACAGCAGACAACCCACATTCTCATCAGTTTCATGCTGTCACACAGAACACATGCAGCAAGAATCAGATCCCTGCGCCAGCTACTTTTTTTCTCTCAGACAAAATAATTAACACAATTATTCAAGCTGACTACAGTTCTTCCTAGATAAAGACCAACTTTGATATATTTTTCAAATGTGTGCATGTAGCAGCATGTGTACCTTCGGCACGAAGTAGCTTTCCTGTAGAAAGGTTGTTTTCCCCAACTCCATAATGGTTCATATACATCAGAAAAAGGAGGGAGCCATGCTAGACAGAATTTGCCTCAAGACTGGATGATGCAACTCAAGAACTGTAGCCGAAAAGGCCACAAGATGTTTAAGTTGGGGCTAGGAAAGGGAAAGAAATGTGCTCATCTGCAAATTACTTAGGGGCAAATGGAGTTTGGGGACCATCATCCTGGCCTGGCCTCCTCCTTTTTGATATTTTTTTGTCCATTTTTAAAAAGCAAAGTTCAATTTTAAACAAGCATCTTTCTACAGGTACACTTACCCTGTATCATTAAACAATTAACCAGTAAAAATTAAGCAATTATTTCAATAAATATCCCCCTTACTGCAGGTCATCTCTCAAAATTCAGGAGAAATACTGCTTGGATTATTTTACATCAATGAAATCCCAAAGACAAAGCCTTTCACTGAGCAAGCTAAAACTAAAATAGATAAAGAATCCCAATTTATTCCTCAAGCTGTGGAAAAACAGTTCAAGACAGCGTCACAGATACAACACTGGGATGTTAATTATATCACATAATTAAATTTTGAAACACAACAGAAATCAGATACAAGCCTGCAGAGGGGTTCCTCTTTTGATTTGTGTACACCGTGATAACAAGAGCAGTATCTAAACGCAAAGATTACTCATTTTTACCAGAGCTGGCTTGGCAGGAAACCACACATGATCTCCAGCCTTACCAGGCTGGCCAGATGCCAACCAGTTTGATGGCTGAAAAATGCAACGATGAACTGAAGCTACTTCCTGAGAACGCTGACAAATAGTAAGATAAATAGACTGTCCCACTGCTTTCGTAATTTTTTGGTAGCACTGACTTTGGGTTTCCACCAGTCCAGGCAACATTAACCTATGGTCCAGCCCTGTATTGAAACATACAGCAGAACAGCTCTGGTCTCATCCATGAGAATGAGAACTGTGAAAAACCAGAGCAGATCAAAAAGGGGTACAACCACCAGGCCTAAAAGCTCCCTAAGTCAGAAGCACTTCTTAAATACCAGCAAAAACTCCAAGTCCATGAAAATATTCTTCCATGTTTCCTTTTCTGTTTTGCTGGCAATTCAGGCACCAATCAGCTGGAAGATGTGTCTGTAAGGGTCCTTCCACCCTAAAGAGGTAAGGTGTTCACATCTTACTCTCTTTCCCTGAGCTATCGAAGAGAGATAACATCATGCTGTTGTCTCCTTTTCTCTTGCTATTTAGCTTGCTTTACTTGCAATTACTTCCTCTGACTTCTTAAAAGAAGTTTCTCACCAATAATTCCACAACTTGGTCAATGGCAAGGACTAACTGCTACCACATTGTGTACGTGATGGGTCTCTCACAAGACAGCCACTCTGAAATATTTTGACTATGCTGCTGACACCTGGCTGTGCCTCCTCCCTCATTCTGTTCACCTCTCTCCTTTAGCCCTAACAGTGACTTCAGTAGAGGAACGGATCAAGAGGGATACCTATTGCTTATTTAAAAAGCTACTGAAAACAAGGTAAGCATCCCCTAGGGGAAGTTTTGTCACTTGTTTCAATTGAACATCAAGGTGACAGGTTTGTTGATCTCCCCTAAGAACACCTTCAATCTCCCTGTTGGTTCAGCAAGTCGCAAGAACAGCTGGGAAGGGAAGAAGTGACAGTAATGTAATTCACCTTGCACTAAGTGCAACTTTCAAACTAAGGAAACAGAAAATTAGAGGGAAAAAGAAGAGCAAATAGGACATAGGCTTCCAGAAGCTAACGGGCAAACAAGAATGCATTTTTTTCTGACCGAATGAAAAACACTGATGGAGTGGGAGCAAAACAAGAGGAATATTTTCCAACTTGCATATCAGCCTTATAGCAAGTCCACCAGCTCTCCCCTGCAAGATCTTCTCTGCTATCCTTGTCAGCAGTGAAGAGAAGCAAGAGCATCCCATGTGAGGAAACCCCTAATTCAGTGAAATGCACATTCTCATCCATAGGAAGGTGACTGAGGAGCTGAACAGCTAGAAGTCTTTGTTCTACTTACGCTCTTGTAAGAGTGCCGGGTGAGAGAATTTACTTTTAGCAACAGAGGTTGGCCAGGGCACAGCTGGCATGGAGCAAAGATACGTCAGTGACTTCCATGCCTGGGATTAATGGCTTTTAGCATGCCAAATTGGCCTTCTTACAGCATTATGTGCCCCTGCATGTCTGTGTGCAGAAGGTAGAGAATTAAAGAGATGAAGGACTATTACAGGAGATCAGAGATTTTTAATAATGTCTGGCCTCAAGGAAAGACTGACCCATTCTCCTGAATTCCCCATTCCTTCTTTAAATTCAGATTCCAGTTTTAGGTCTACTTAAGTTCCCTACCCCTGCCCCCTGACTCCTATTGTATGCATGTGTGTGAACACGTGGATGTGTTTACTTTGAACATTTCTACAGCCTCTAGATTTCTTACACTGAAAGCAGACAAGCACTGGCAATGATACTAAGGCAAGTCTCACACCAACCATGAAGATCTGATACACCTCGTTCAAAAAGCTGTAAAAGGTAGGAAATGTTTACTACATCATGACACAAACTGGATTTTTGGTAACAGTGCAGCAAGTAGACTGTAGCAAGTAGATTACTCACAGGGATATAAAATGGCCAATGTATATTGTGTATGCAAGGTATGGACCAAAATGATTCCATATCTCCAAAAAAAAAAAGTACCTTCTATGGACCCAAAGCTTTCCAAGCAGAAGTCAACTCTCTGATAGGAAAGTAGGACCCACAATTACATAAGAAAAAGCTTTACCTTCACCGGCAGTAGCTCAAAAAGACTTTTAACTTTGTACAGCACACATCCTACTCGGAGCCATCAGGTGGAAAAAGCTGTGATGGATCACACAGAACTGCAGGAACTACTCTTGCAGCAAGATGAAATACAAACTGTCTGAAATTCCACACGGCAAACAGCAGTCATCCTGATCTTCCCCTCTTGACTAACATTGGTGCACTAACTTTGTGACAGCATAGCTGTGTTCTGCTCAGCTGTTAACAATAGCTTTGTAAGCAAGTGTTGTGGGGCCTTATGGCTTTTTGATACGCCTGTGTAGCTGCTTTCCTTTCCATTTCCCCTATGTGCCAGGTTACAGAAACACTTCCAAGCAGCAGATTCAGAAATAGAAAGAGTTCAAGGCCAGGTTTCACACCTGCAACCTTGCAGTTCTGGGCTGTTCCAGCCCTGAAGACCAGTCTCATTATAAATCCAAGGCTTCCTCTAACATCCAGGTTTTATGTTCGGTAATTCCAGATGAAGTTTATGATTTTTTACTTCTATGTTTGGGGCAGGAAGTGATGGAGGGGAGCAGGGGGAGGGAATATTGCTATGTAGCCATTACACATATACCATTTTACTCTGATAAAGTAATTTAATTGAATGCCACAGTAATTCATGCAAAATAATTTATAATCCAAATTAGGATGCTGTCTCACTCCAATCCCCACAAAAAATCAAGACCCAGCTACTCCGATTCAAAACTAACATACCATTCATAACTATGGCTCCCCTAAATACTTCAAAGGGCAATATAAGTTAGCACAAAGTTTTGAAGGGTCAAGTAGCAGTTCTGATTTTTATTTCTTTTAGAATTCTGAAGAAGAATCTGTTTTCTAAATCACTATAAATACAGTATTTAGTTTACAGCAGCAAGCTATCACAAACAACCCACATGAGTTCCAGCATGGGGGGACAGGACACAAATACCCTAAAACAAGAACAATGCAGCCCTCCTTTCACACTAATGTGCTAAGTCCATGTATGTGCCAAGGAGAAATTTTGGCACCTAGAGGGTATTCAAATAGAATAAGGCATCAGCAGGCCCCGTGGTTTAAGATGTATATTCTGGTTTGTTTAGAAAACAAGTTGTTCTGTAGTTGGACAAAGTGCTATGCATGACCCATTTCTTGACTCCAGGTGTGACTTATGCAATTTGTGCTGATTCTCTGCTCATCCTGGATGGACTGCATTACACTTACACCTTACAGAGGACTTTTCTTCTCATATTGCTTTAATAGCCCTGCAGAACAGTTTAATCTCTAATAATCTAAAGTTCCTGGCACTGGGAAAAAAAATGAATGAAACAAACAAACAAGAGAAGCCCCAAACCACCTGTTGATTTTTCTACAAGAAAGGTATATAAAAATCTAAATAAAATTGTAAGGGAAGAAAAATTTAAATCTGCATTGCCCTCTAGAAGAAATATAAACAGAGATCTCTTCTGATGTTACTTACTGTCCAAATGGAAAATAAAGACCCAATGAAATTTTTAGAAGAACAGGATAAACAACTACTTATTCTAGCTAACAGTCTTTCCCTCTCTGCATAGAGAGACAAAGAAATGATGAAAAGTCATTTGTACACAGATGAGACTGTAAGCCACAGGAGCTTCTGCACTGCTATTCACTCTAAAATTCACTCAGATAGTGAGGGGCATTTCCACAGATTTAAAACAAACAAACAAACACCACCACCAAAACCAAATCCCAAATCTTCATTTTAGAAGGCTAGAAAACTCTGGAAATGGTCCTAATGTAATCTCAGACAAATTTGCATTTTGCTGAAACAAGAACTTTGAGTCTAGGCCACATATGAAAGTAGCTCAGAGTTCCCCATTAGGTCCAGTTCTTATTGAGATACTAGGATGTCAAAAAACTTCAGAGTGAAAATTTAGTATCTGGCTTATCACAGCAGAAAGAAGAAAAGTTGAAAGAAAGAAGTTTAAAAAAAACCAGACAGTATCATCTGTGACTTAAGTTGGTCTTTCAGGAAACAAAGATCCTCACGGTAGTAAATATAATCCTTGAATTGTTTGCAAATAGCTTTAATCATCTAATTGCCATGTACAAGGAAGGAAAATCTATGCACTATCAGAATTCAGTACAACTAATTACTAGAAGGCAAAATAAAGATTTTTATCAAACACAGTGTGTGTTCTTCAGCTATTATAGTTATCAATATTTATATATCTTACAGCCCTTTCTGGGTGGTTGCTGCATACATTTTGTGTGCAGTCAAGAAGCTTCTTGACTGCAAACGTGCTTTTAAAAAGAAACCTGGCCCGAACCCTGCATTTCCAATTCAAGCAGTGGATTCTGAAGCCTGTTAACTCCCTGGAGCAGCTGATAGCTAAAGACTTGTTTCCGCTTTTCTAACAATTTCCTGGTTTGCATAACAATCCTAAAAGAAACACACTCAAGAAGTTTTCAAGCACAGAGAGATTTTGTCTCCAACATAGTTCTACTTTCAAGGCATAGAAACTATTTATATATAATTACAATAACTTTAGAGATATATTTGTCTACAAATATATTTACATATAAATATGTATCAGC
The DNA here is from genome assembly GCA_013399195.1 of Dicrurus megarhynchus. Lineage (NCBI taxonomy): Eukaryota > Metazoa > Chordata > Aves > Passeriformes > Dicruridae > Dicrurus > Dicrurus megarhynchus. The sequence goes on along the minus strand of VXAD01013580.1, from coordinate 539,760 downwards.
TGCTTGTTTAAAACAAGATTATGATAATTTTGCCATATCCAGGAAATACAAAACACTGGCTTGTGCCTGGTGCTTAACTCATGCCATTGTGAATAAGGGGGGCGGGGGGAGGGAAGGGGTTTAATGTTTAATTTCCTGTTAAAAACACACACAGGATAAAATCTTCCAAAGAGCAGTTATAAAACATGCATTTGTTAGCCAAGAAACTAGGTAAATATGGAATGGAGCCCAGGCTCACTTTTATTCCTTCACCCCCTCTCCAAAGAAGAAAGCAACTGGAGGCCAGGGAGCATATTTAGAGGCACTGAGCTCTTCTCAGGGACTAGATAATTCATGAGCCTGGCTGATCCACACACCCTGCAGCCTCTGGGGCAGTTGCTCAGAGCGTGCAGTGATGCAGCTGGGCTCGAGGCACTGCAGCGCCGCATGTGCACGGCACACGTGCCCGAGAGCCATTGTCCCAACTACTGACCACTGTCCTGACAGAGCTGCCCAGCTGAACACAAGGAAACGGCCATTGGCATGTGGTCAGCAGCTACCAACAGCCTTAGGATCCTGCTGCCTTTGGTAGTGGCTTTACAGACCACAGAGGGTATTTTTTTTAGCAGTTACAAGGGGAAATGTTATCGTCAGATCCCACCAAAATGTCACCTGCAGCAGTTCAGCCGTCATCACGGTTTTAATATGTATGGTGAGGTATTAGGCTCTTCTGCAGTTCACCCCACTACAACTCCCAGACAAGTACCAGAGTTCTGTATGATATATAACTATTACAGCCTTTAACAATCCCAGCTCTTTGCCAAGAGGCCCAAATTAGACAAGAATATGGACTGCACTTAGGCAAAATTGAATCTTTGTAACAGTCTTCAATAGTAACACTGTATTTTTGGCTCTTAGAATAAAAACAACCCACCAAGTGCTTTCTGTCTACTGCGTTTGGGTCAAAGTCAGCTCCTCAGTGTACACCTTGCTCCATGGAATTGGAGAAGTTGTGGTACTTCTTGCATCCTGCAAGGATTCGCATTCAAAATTAGATGTAAACAGCTCTGTGAGTGGCTTCAATTTTGTTTTGTTTTTCAAATGAGGATAAATTTATTATTGCAGATGTAGCTCGAGAGCCTTCTTAGCTTTTGGCAGCATATTATTCAAATTAACACAGCTTAAGCTTTTTAAGCAGATACACCTTAAACATCTTCTAGTCAAGGCATTTAGTTTCACATTTGATGCAAGAAAAGAAAGGCACAGATTATGTATATCTCTGGTGAATCAAACCCGATGGTAAGAATGCTGAGTTTCTTGCTGACTCTTTGCAAAACTGGCTTTGAGACTATACACAGTCCTGAGTTTATTTCTAAAACCTGTACTTAACATCTGTTGTAGGTATGTGTGTTCTTGCCTCATGAAATCAACCACTGTTAGCCACCAATTTAGTGACAGTTCACCAGTGAATCTCTTACTACTGCAGGAGTCCAAAACCTTCCTGTTTATTTTCACTTGCTGTAACTGGACTTTGTGCCCTGATCCCATGGCTCTTCATGTGAAAAGACAATTGACTAAAAACATTAGGAGAGAGAAAAGAAATGGGGTGGAGAAAAAGTATAACATAAAATGAGCCCTGACTTGCCTCCTCAGTACTGTACGTACCCCCAAGCCATGAAATTTTAGGAAAATGATTATGTTTCTGGCCAACAGTCAGAATATATAAGAAATTACACACCCTTTGCCTTACTGTATGTTGCTACTGCAGACTCCATGCAAAAGCAAGACTTTTTTTTTTTTCCCCGTTGCTTTTCAGCAGTAAGGCAAGTTGACAAGTATTTACTGCTAGTTACAGCAAGGTATTAAAGATTCAAGTGAAGTAGTGGTATTCTCCAGTGCAGTGGTGACCTGAGCCTTTAATCCAGATGAATTTAACTGTAAAGTGCATTAGCTCTTCTCATAAAAGATTTGCTTTAATTTTAGTTCTCTCTCCATTTATCTTATGGCTGTGTAATCTTCAGTAGAGGTCAAACAGATTTCCCCAAAGAAACAGGAGCTGGTTCTTTTTTAGAGGAGAAAAGCATATTTAAGACAGTCCGTCCTACTTTTAAACATAAGTCACAGGACAGTACTCCCTGCTGTCCTTTCTCTGTAACTCTCCTTGCTTCTTTGCATGTTCCAAAGCAATTAAACCAGCGTGCATGTGCATCCACACATGTATACAAATGAAACATGAAATGAAAACACCTCCTGGAGATAGGATACACAGCCCATCTGATGCAAGGACTGAAATTATTACTAACATCTTACCATCGTCCAACTCCAGGCAGAGATTGTAAACAGCCAGAGGCCTCTTAATACGCTGTCCTTGTCTTCTTGACTGCCTTGGTGGGGCATTTGGAGGAGATACTGACATAGAGATTGGCTCAGGGAAAGTAGCATCAGGCAGGGTTTTGAAAATCTGCAATCAAGAACACAAAGGGTGTTAATTATTTATCATGAAGAGCAACCTGTGCAATGCAACTGTAAACCATTATCAAACAACATTTGTTTTGGATCACATTCAAAGCAGACAGGAGCCAAAAAATCCATTCCTTCAAGTTTGGGAGTATGCCGTGGGTTTTTAATGAGTGCTTTTAAAATAAATAAATAAATAAATAAATAGATAAATATAATATGGAAATAACCAAGAGCACTGTCTACACATTAACCAAGCTGCCAATCAGTTAATTCAAACACAAAACATTTGCAGCCACACTTACCAGCTAGGATGGAGGGGAAGGAGAAAAAGAAGAATACTAACTTTAGGAGCCAGTAACCAAAATGCTTTATAGCTTTAGCTAGAACCTGTAATTTTTTCAGAATACCCATTTTAATTTTCAAAGCTTGTGATATCATTATATCAGTGATTTTAATTAAAGAAACACCACACTCTTGAAAAGAGCAAGGGAAAAATTTTGTGGGCAGGCCTTTTTTAGTGAGAAATACCACAGTGACAAACCACGCGAGAATTTATTCTGTGAGCTATTGCATATTGAGACAATTTTATACTAAGTACTGACATTCACAAAGATGCAAATAAAAAGGACTGTGTTTCCTGCCATCGTTTTATCTTTTGAGTCATGACCATCAGCATCTCACCACTCCACACAGATCGCCACGTCATTTCTCTCCTAATTAACCAACGACATAGATTTGCTGTACCTGATAGCACTTTAACTGCCACTCAAAGGGGACAGTCTAACAGTGCTGATTTGCTGCTAGAAAATTATCAGTGTGCTGATGTGCAATTTAACAGCTGCCTTTTACAAGTGATCGTGGCATGAACAAATTGGCTTCATAAGTATTTCAGCAAAGACAAAGCAGCAGATAAAGAAAAACACAAACAGAAGCTGTGTAAGAAAAGTCCTGTGTCTGTACAGCACCTCACAGCAATGCAACACAGTGATACAACAAGATATAATGAAACAGTGTATGATGTTCTTGTACTCTGCAACTTTATAATATTTACTATAAGGATATGTGGCAAAGAGGAAGGTTGTAATCAATATTTGAAGGGAAAGCTTTTTATGAAGTAGAAATTCATGCAGAAACTATAAAGGGACAACACAGATAACACATTTTTGGATAATTACAGCACATGTCAGGTCCAGTATGACGCTAAAAGCCAGAGAGGGGAAAATAATGCCATAAGCATCCTGTAGTAAGACACTCAAGACATCATGTTAAAAGTACTAGAAACCCTAAATGCCACCATATCCTGGCCTGCTAACCCTGAATATTAATGTGTAGGAAGAAGATGACCCAAGATCCCATGTATACACTGACTTACAGCCACTTAATCATCACTTTTGTACTGGCAGGTAGAAGACTGCTAGTAGAAAAATAATCAAGAAATGACATATTCCACAAAAGCAGCAGAAAAATGGTCATATTCCCAAAACTGGGCAGCACTGGGACAGAAGCCCACTGGTGTGCGCAGGAAAGCTCCAGTGAAAACATTACCTTCCTTCCCAGTAAGTGAATGTTGCTGTGGGGGAGGTAAAATGTAATTTGAAGTTCCCCATCCCAGCGTTAGGAAAACTGTCTCCCCCTCCTTCACATGCCTACGAACAAGGGACTACGAGAGAGCGCCAAAATAGCAACTCTAGAAAAGCAAAATGTTTGCAAAGAAGAGAGGAAACTGTCCAACCTGGTTTTCCCCAGTACAGACACAGCAGCACTCTCAGGCAGTGACAAAGCTCTAGTTGTGCTCAGAGTTCTAAAGCCATTTCTTAAAACATGATGCAATATATAATAATGAAATCTAAAGTGCACCTCCGTGGCACTTGGCTTGACAGTACCACACTGCCCCCTTATGTGTAAATACAAGGCTAGATCGAGCAGGTTTAGGCATAAATATTTGCTTCTGAAAAATTCAAAGGTACCAAAACTTGAAATGCCATCTTTTCCATGGGCTAAGTGTTGCATTTGGGCTCTCTGGCAAACAACTCTCTGCCAAGAGGTTTCAGCATGTTATTTACTATGTCACATTCCACAGCTGTGTTTATTTGTACAGCCTTATCCACGGATCTCTGCTGAAATCAGTGATGGTGAGAAGAGCAAGTACTCCCCAGGAGTACTTCATAGGAGATGAGCTTTCTTGTATGCTTCTAGGTGACTTGCACAGGTTGCAGTGAAGATCTTCAGTGTTTTTTTACTTTTCTTTCACAAATACTGCAATATACTCTTCCAAAACTATTAGCATGAGGAACTAAGAGTGACAAAGGCAAAAGACTAAATGAGGTTTTTCTCTTTCAAGCAGTTCATAGTTGTGTACATCCCTACTTTGGCTTTTTTTTTTGGTCTTTTTAGTAGGAAAATAAAATCCAGTCCAGCCCAGCCCTAACTCTAGATTTTTTTCCAGCAGCAGCAGTCTCTTTCTGTTGCAGGCCAAAGCCTCAGCTAATACTACAGTTTTGCAAAGGTGAGCATCTGAAAAGCAAGCAGAACATCAACCTCTGCCTTCAGAAGTGCACACACAGCATTCAGCTTCTCTTTCTTGCTTTATTTTCACTTAAATAGACAAATGCTTTTAGTCATGTCTTGGATATTTGTCTGCTGACCTGACAGAAGCACTGTTAGGTCTGTCTGAGAATGAGGGGATGGAGACCTGCTTTATTTCAGCTGTGGGGAGAAAAGTTGGGTTTGGTTTTATTCCAATCTGCTTCTAACCTCATTAACTATTTAAACATCGCTGAAGTATAAATGTTCCATGGCTAATAGAAGATGCCAGCTGTGAGTGAGCTGTTGTCAGAAGCCCACTGCGTACACACACAAGACTGAATTCAACATCACACACACAATATGAGCATCTGAAGTGGCCCCAGCATTGCTGTGTGCTGGCTGATTTGCACAAACGCATGGGGCCACAGGGGAGCAAGTTTAGGAGTACCACTCTGCACTACAAGCAGTTGCTATCAGATGCCTGGCAAGGCAACCACACATCCAACTGGAGGGAAACTCTCCCATGGAAGAACAGATCGGAATGCGCTATATAAGAGATGATTGTTCTGCTACTCAGAGAAACCACACTCCCTTAAAGGCAGATCTACCACTATCACTCATCTGGACTGCAGAAGTCACCACAGCTTAGACTAATTCCTGTAAAAAAGACAAAAGTGAAGTATGCTCTCTGAATTACATCATTCTAGAAGTGACAAAAATATATTTAGCCAACCTCTAAGTTTAAAGATTTCACAGTCACATGCAGTGTTAACATGGTTTCTGAGACTGTGGCCAAACTGCCTGAGATTTATAGACTACCAGTTCTCTACCATTTAGTTCTCAAAACCACTGGCATCCTGCTACTGACCTGCCTGGGAGTAAATTCTGAAGCTAAGTGTAACAATTTGCACTTGGGAGATGACTAATATATGTAACACTCAAAATTTTAATCAAGCAACAAATCCCATTCTTAGTCCGGCCCAGTTAGTCCACTACCATAAATGGTTCTTTAGGTCTGATTTTATATGAAAGCAGAATTTCAAAGTGCACACTGAATGAACCAGTGGATGAATCTCCAAACCTGCAGTGTAAAAGTTACAACAAAAACGATGAAACTCTGGTGGAGCGATTTAAAGCTCTGGTAAGTCTGACCTATTTCTCTCAATGTAGGAGTATAAAATGGATGCTTTACAGGGCTAAACAAACCACAAACCATCTTGGGCATACAGCACTAATAACAGCTCTGTCTAGAGCAGTGAGCCCAAGATCATCCCTACATATAACCATTCCAATTCCTAAATCTGTGTCCCACAAAGTCTATGGCAGCATTTCTTGAGAGTAATGAGCCAAATTCAACATATTATCATACTGTATTCTACCAGCAGATCCACATGGCAGCATCCCAAGGAATTTTGCCAGATTCCCCTTAATCTGCAACAACAGTGTTGGACTCTAAATCCTGAGCTCTTACTAGCGCCGTTTTCAGATATTCAAAAAACCCATGGCTGGGAGGATTTAACTTGGCCTATTCCACAAGTTTATGACTAGATGTATAGTTGTACATGGAAACGTAGATTAGATTCTACTGCTACAAGAGAATACTGATCTGTTCGTTCTGGTCTCAAGCAGAACTAATTAATGAATTTCAGTGTGTTTGCCAGGAATCACTTTAGGAAAAGACCCAGACATCAGGTCATCTCTGTCTGCTTTGTTTCACTGGGGTAATTAAAATTTCCTCTAAAAATCAGTGGGAGGCAAACAGCAAGGACAGAGAGGGATGAAAAAGAGGGGAGAAAAAACTGGAGGCTTAGTAATAGAGCTAATGAGGATAAACTTATAAAAAATCAGCTTAAAGCTGTGCCATGATTTTGTTGCAAGACAAAACCCCTATCACTCCTGTAACACCAACCACTCAGAGCATGCATCTATCTCCTTGGAATATACAAACACAAACCAGAACACCAGGAGTCACTGTGTAATGCAAAGGAGGCTAGAACATGCGAGGTCATTCCAAAATTTTTGGAATTCCACGAGTGGGATAGGTGCCACTACTACATTCGTATGTTGTAGAGGGCAGTATTTCTCCAGACAAGAACAGCATAACAAGTTTTTATTTGGGCAATTTCCCTTCAAAAGCAACTTGATTTGCTATTGTTATATAAAGGATACAAACATAGACACTCCAACTAATGCTCACTGAGTAATATAAAACACCATCCAGCGATGGCACGTGTACTGCTCTCCCCTTACACATTTTATCCCTAAGGTACTCCTTGCATTTCCATGACAACTGGCTATAATATATGCTGATCAAAGAATATTTTATCCATTAGCAGTTAATGGGATAGTGCAAGAGGAGCTTATCACCATGGTCTTTCCTTGACTTAGCTTCTTTTCAATGTAATACAAGCCCAATTCAGGTTAAACCCAGCAATCAGCACAAAACCAAAAATCATATATTTATATTAGAGACAAAACCACTAAAAAACGGTCGACTGTCTTTGTGGTTCACAGTGTGCTCTTACTCAGATAAATTTTCAAGATTTTTTTCCTCTTACGATAATGATGACGGTGGTCGTACCCTGCTTTTTGCCATTTTTTGAAACCAAAGCAGCAACATCTTTTAGGTCAAATTACAATTTTACTGTAGCTATAAGCATTTCAAGAATTGCAAGGTGAAAATAAGCATCCTAAAACACTACTGCAGTAGTTCAGCCGCTAATTATAACCACTAACCACTAATTGTACACTAATTGTAATCCATTTTTTAACAGTAAAAACCACATTCAATAACATGAACTAGTACTAGGGTTTTTATTCCCTATTTGAAGGGATTACAGAAGCTAATTGGAGTTATTAAAAGTTTAATCATAATAGAAATTACAAAATATCAACTTCTAGAGAGCTAGGACAAAATTTTTATTTCAAAACTGATTTCTGCACCAATTCTAACAATTTTATAAAATTTCCAGAGTACTGAAATCTTTTTAAAAAGACGCTTTGTTATTGTAGTGTCTTACTGGTTCACATTTTTACTTTACTATGGACAGTGTTAGATCAACCTGTTTCATTCCCAGTTTTAGTTAAAAAGATCTATTTCTTTTTCTTGTTCACAAAAAGGATTCAATAAATGAAAACTACATGCACTAGGAGTTCTTGATATCTAAACAGAATCTGCGTTCAATGTGCAAAATGTGATGAAAGTTGATTACTCCTAAAATTCATATTCAGTATTTTTAAAATGTTTACAAAATTCTTCAAGAAAAATTATAGACAACTTCATCAGAATTCTTAAATAACTTACCTCCTCAAGGCTACCATTGTGTCCACTCCAATACAGGTGTGCCTGCCTGAAATTAGTTATCCTGACTTTTGCACTTCAACATTTATACACTGGAAAATATGATTTGCTGTGCACTGCTTTCTATGAGATTGCACAAGATGCAGATTTTCTGAGGCTTTGGATTTTGAGGCTTGAATTCCACTACAAACCACAAAATACCTTTATACATTATTCACAGTCATTATATTGAGGGGCGGGGGGATAGAATCAGATCCAGAGGTGAAAACTACCTGTGGCTCAGTCTCTAGAGGGCCACCAACAAGAAAGCATCAGTAATGCTCTTCATGCTGCCTGGCACACACTGTTGAATTACAGTGCAACAGTGGATGCAGCCAGGAAAGTAACCAGTATAAGTCTAAACGAGAAACAGGAAACATCCTTGGCTCTGAGCCGAACCACAAAGCTCTCGAAACAAAAAAATTAAAATTGAATCCATCCAAGACAGCCTTTTCTTCATTGCAAAGCTATCATTTGCTGAGACCATCTCCCTGGCAGCTGGACCACCCTTAACTAAATGAAACTTTGCTCATAAGGATTTGTGAACACAGAGTCTCAATCTCCTTCTGACTGGAGTATCTGCTATCTGCTCTTCTTATACAAGAACAACTACAGATCTGAACAATCTGCAAACTACAAGAGTGACAAAAGAACCCAGGGAAGTTTCAGACAAACCTGATGTATCAGTAGACTCTAATAGCCACTCATTTGCCCTGACTGCCTTGTGTAGTTCAAGTTTTGAGATGTAACGGAGAAACTAAAAGCCTGAAAAACACAACATTACAGTCTGGAGGACAGCTGCAAAGGAGGGGAAAAAAAAAAAAAAAGAAAACCATACCAAGGTTAAAAACGTGTGTCCTTTGATCGCTCGTGAATTATGAGTTTGTTGAGTCAGCCTTTCTAAAAGTAGCACTCCTGATACAAAGACTGCAGCTTCCACCGTATCACATCGCGCTCCACCTTTTAACAATTCATGAGAAGGACGTTCCTGATGGCAGCCCATTCGCTGCTATCAACCAATCCATTTTAGCCATCGAGGGAAATGAGAGAGTTAACCACACACCAGGCTGGGAATACCTCCGTGTTTGTCCACTGCACCTGCAGGAACAGCAGGTTCACCACCTCTTCTGTGCTCACCTACTCTAACTCACACCAAGGAGAGTATTCTGTAAAGGTTATCTTTCCCTATTACACATAATAGCTATGTGTATCTTGTTTAGCTACAGGACCTACTTAAAATAGCAGAGAAATGCCTTAAAATTAAAAGATTCAACAGTCAATCTAATTACCTTGATTTCTAAAACATTACATACTCCTCAAAATAAAATGATGCAGAAGGAGAATGTTTACATGCATTTTCTCTTACCAAGAGTGTGAGAAGTCCAAAGATGATGAAAGATGGCACTTGGAAACTTAAGTCAAGACCCAGCAAAAACAACAACTATGGTCAAACACAGCACAGATAACACTGATCTCCCCCTCATTTGTAATAAATACATATATATAAACATTTATACACATGTGTGTATAAACACAAAAACACCATATATACATCTATTTTACTACAGATTTCATGAACAGATTATATATTATTATAATTATATATTGGGTATAAAAACCTACATTTGACCCCCTACCACACTGTCATCAAACAAAGCATCAGAATGAAATGACAGAATCTTCAAGATCTTTGCAAATGACACGTTCTAACTGTAGCCAACCATGCAGCCTCTCACCAGCGTTTTCTTTATCACATATTTCCTTGCTACCATTACAAGAACTTATATCATCATTGCTTTTTCAAGTATTTTCTGCTCACTGTTTTCGTTATGATACATTTTCTACCATACAACATGACTGTAGGCTCCTTGGAGGCAAAGAACACACTGTTCTATTGTATGTCTAAATTAAGTATTGATGCTTTACTAGTGCAAGTAGCATGCACGTGAAAATATTGGAAATAAAAGTATTATCAGCTGACTGCCACATATTTTTAATACAAAAATCTGTTTAATGGTTTGAAATACACTAACCCTTCTCGTAAGGCAAAAGAATTCTAAAGAGTACATGCAAAAAACATTCTTATATCACACAGTTTCTGCATAAGAATTTTCTTTTTAAACGCTTAAGAAGTGCAACAACTTTTTCCCTCTCCATGGCTCCTGCAATATTTTACTGAATATTTTCTTTTACTAACAAAATTTTATTTAAGAACATCCATTTCAGCAGTCTCCATAAGGACTTCTCCCTTGCCTCCTCCTCCATACATGCAAGCACAGCACCCTGACTATCACGACTGAAGGAAATATTAGTCAACTGAATTCCACTTCTTTATCATCCTTTCTCTTTACTTACTTGGGAACATTGCTTGTGGGCAGCAGAACATGAGATCTCTATCACTTAGAAATTTTGTATGAACTTGAGGGAAGTTTCCCCAAATTAACTGTAAATAAGGTAGGCAAATCAAGAAATGAGAAGTCTATGTACTATTTCTATGTGGCATGTATTTGCAGTACAGCATCTGAGCAGGCCTCTTTCACCTCTGAGATGAGGACTTTTGTTTTGATTTGCTTTATTAATATAATACAATTTCTCACAGTGCATGTTTTGTTTCTTTTGGACCAGTCTAGCAGCGTACCAATCCAGGTATTGATCCAGACTGCTTCTAATATCATCAACTGCAGTCCAGTCACAAACATGAGTAGAGATTTGATATTCAGTCTTCTTACTACGCATAAACCACATTTAGAAAACTGGAGTCTTTTAATCAAACAAAAAAAAATTTGCAATCAATTTACCAAACCACGTGTGTGTCTCACATGGAAGGGCTTTATGCTATCCACAGGGCAGAGAAAGGACTTACAGAGTTTGCTCACACTACAGTGGAACGAAAGAGCTGCTCTGACTCCCACCAGAATTTCTTTGTTGTGTCTGTTGCCCTTTCTGCTTGAGACTCAGCCACTGCTTAAGGCATGTAATTGGAATTAAGTTCAGGAACTGTTTCAATGACACTTCTGATTAGTTACATGCTTCAAGTTAAGCATGTGCTGAATACCCTCCTGAATATCCTCATGTGTTTTTACCACAAACTCTGCGCTAATAGAGATATTTTAATGTCATTTTTCCCCCCCTCCAAATCCAATGTTTATTGACTTGAGAAAATTTCAGCTTGTGGAGGTTTCAAATTGCTGCACCACAGCAAACCAACATAATTACACTGCATTGCTTCTTGGTCCTCCTTTGCAGCCAAGGGCAAAGCAACAGGAGAGCTGAAACAAGCCCTCTTTAGTATTTCTCATGTGTCCCTTTAGTGGGCCTTCAAAAGGTCTGCTCTGTTGCCAAAAAACAGTCTTAAGTTAATGCGATGGCGTGGCATTCTACCTTAAAGCATTTACCTGCAACAGAACTGCTGGACTGCCAAGGGGAGACTGTGCTGTTTCATGTTCTAAAACAAACAACTGACTTCACCAACTTCCATTCCTTCTGTCTCATGAATATTGCATGTATTATGCACTGTAATACGTTTTAAGACAAGATTTTTCAAGGATTACTACATGAGGTTGATGTTGGCTTAAGACCTCAGTAGTATTAAATTCTTCTCTTCCCTTTTTAGTTTAAAAAAGAAATCACGAAAGTGCCCAAATACAAAAAAAAAAAAAAAAAAAAAAATCATTAAAAGAATCCCCCTGAAAACTGTTTTGAACAAATCAACACTAAGCCAAAGACATTTTCTCTAAAATACGTCAAATCTTTCCCCTTTATAAAAAGATTGATAGAGATCTGCCCTATATATAGGAACTACTGAGCTTTTCAGCATAAATGTCTTTGAGATAATTTTGCCCATAGGTTATTTGAATTCTTTAAAAAAAAAAAAAAAGTATCTTTTATGAAACGTATTCCCTTTCAGCAGATTCTGGCCTCCCAGTCTCCAGAAGAAACTTCTGTCTAGCCCCTCGCTTTTTGCCTTCTAATTTTCTTTCACTGTAATTTTCATTTTCTTGCTGTTTTTATAATCTTGCTATTTGTACTCACTATTCTTTCCTCCCCCATACGCTGGTTTAAATATTCCAGTCCCACTGAGATTTTTATTCCAACCTCCTCCCTCATCTTCTTTCATTTCTTAAGACTTTTTTTATCCTGGTGCCTTTTTTTTCCTTCTTAAAATAATGTTCAGGGAATTGAGAAACCAAAATGGCTCACATTACCACTGAGGCATCTCTAAATGGCAAATAAATAAGCCCTTTGAATAGTGACATTCATTCCAACAAGATGCCAAAACACGATAACAAACAGCAAGATGAGCGTGTGCATGCCCTTCATGCTGCCGTGGCGTGGACCACCCTTCTTCCTCACCGCAAGTCAGAGAAAAGACCAGAAGAGCTGAAATGTCCAAGATTTCCAATCTGTTAAGCCCATGGGAAGAAAAATTAATTGAAACCCTTGAAACTCATTTGGAGGAGGCAGAGAAGAGAAATCAAAACCTTTTTTTTGGGGCCAAGTTGACTAAGGCTTTTCATAAGAAGATTACCTAAAGGCCAAGATTGTTCCAAGCACTGTACAAGCACAGCTGCAGTCAGCTCCTGAAAGCTCATTACCTCAAAGCAAAATAAACATAATGATGAGACACAAACACGAATTTCTTGATGCTTCTTTAGGGAAGGGAAAGATACAGGACACAACATCTGCCTATCCCTTCCCTCTCTGGCTGTCCTTCCCCTATAGCCACAGGACAGAAGCAAGACAATTTACAGATCTAATTATCCTCTGGATTGGCCTTGCTTCCACAGCAGGTGATTCTGAGGGTTCTGAGTAAAATATCTCAGCTTGGGTCTAGTTTTTGTTTTTTCTTTCAAAGCAAAGATCTGCTTGTGCAGCTCACCTTCTGAGTGGGCACTGTGAGAAATACTCTGCCTGGCAGAGACTTGTCTAGAACTGATGAAAGCCAAACAATTTCTTCCCCAATGCTCTTCCATCCCCTTCCTACTCTTAATCATTGTGCAATTCTAATGCCATTTAAGCAACACATTAGGCTGCACGGTCTAGTTTCAGTGTTCCAATCTCAGCATTTTGCAAAACATCCTCCTCAACATGCTGTAATTGGTTCACAGACATGGTTTGTATGTACATATGCAGCCTGTAAACACGGTGGAAGTGGTACTGACTGGTTTCTAGCCAGCAGGAAATAAGTGTACATGTCAACAAAGCTTAAAAAAAAAAAGAAAAAACAAACAAAACCAGCTTATTCACTAAGCATGATACTCTTATGTCAGAGCAAGTCATTGTATTCAGGTTTCCACACATTAATTGCACAGAAATTCTCTAATTAGAACCCAGCAAAGTGATGATGCTAGAATGTCTGCACCAGGATTTCAAAGCCAGTAACCCAATTATGTATCCTCCTAAAAATGAGCAGTGAATCTCATTCAATAAAGCTATCCACATAAGACATAAAGGGCACTGATGGAATTTACAAATATTTGAGGAATCCTAACCATTTTTTACCACTTTGCCTACCAAGTTACTGTATTTATACCAGAAATGCTGATGGCTACTGCTTCTACAGCTGGAAAGTTTTTTAGTCATTTCCTTTGCTACAGGGGAAAAGAAATGCCTCTCTGCAGAGTACCAGAGCTGGAAATTACAGATGCACCAGGTGTAAAGGGTCAGTGCACCTCCATCTCGACTCCATCACTCTCTTACAATTCCAACCTTTGCTCCTATCAGCAGAAGCTGCTAAAAATTAGCAAAGTCGAAGTAGTGGCTGAATAAAATATTTTAAAATATTTTAACCCACAGCCGGTCCTAGGACTTCACCAGGGCTATAAATAAAAATATCTAATGCAAGACTCTCAGAAAGCCCGAAACGCGCAGAATTTTAAAATAACAATATAAAATGAACATTAGACTGGCAGTGACCTTCCTTGCCTTTAAAAGTAGGTCCTTGGTCTGCCCTAAATGAAGAAGGGTCACTTGTAAAAGCAGCATACTCAGTTTGACTATAAAATTTTTGTAATGCCTTAACACACCTCTCCATTGCCTTTGTTATAAACACAGAGAGGTCACACTTGGGGCTGCCTTCCATTTTGGAAGCAGCTCTGGCATGGGAGAGGTTGCTGCAGGCAGACCACTGCTGGCAAGTTCACTGTTAGAAATGGCAGTGAAATGACAGAAATCCCTTAAAAAAAATTATACCCTTCTAGTTCTAAAGAAGGCATAAACCCAAGGAATTACAGAAAATGATGCAGTATTATATTGATGTACTTTCCATTCCTTGCTTCTCTGCATTTTCAGAGGAGCAAGAAAGGCCACTAATGTTTCAAATGTAAAATTGATATCCAGTTTTTAAAGACATGTGACTGAGCTGGCCTAAGAATAGGATGGCGCTAATCTGTGGTGATTTGAATAAACACAACTCAACCTCCACATGTTATTAAAACACCCTGGCTCTGCTCACTCTCTCTCAACTTTCTTTAATTTGTGTGGTCACCGCAATAGCTTTAAAATCATGAGCTCAACTGCAAGGTTTACTTTCATTTCTAAGATCCAAAATTAATACCACGGCTTACAGCCTTTGGAATATTTATTGCTTAGAACTTGAGCCACATGGGCAGCCCAGTATTTTTCCAGCAGAACAATACCATATCTGCTCAGTGTGCGTGTGAGGACAGCATTACACCCTAAGTCAACTAAGCCAACAAAACCCACCGTGTGGACACAGCTATGCCAACAGCAGCTTTGCCCAGCCTCTATCAATCAGGGAGGGAGCGTAATTACACTGTCAGAAAAACTTGAGACATATATTATTTAGAGTAGATAACACTTGACTGAAATAGCCAATTTCAACACTGTTAACCTTTAAAGGAAATAACAATTTCAATGCTCTGAGTGCTTAAGAAAGGAGAGAGGAAAAAGCACATCTTGGGATTTTTCCAAAGCACTTTTTTTTTTGACAGTAAGAGGGAGGGAGATGCTGTCCATCTCCCAGTACAAAGTAGCTCTAACATCCAGTTACAGAAGTCCGCTTAGACACAAGGGACTCCCAAAGGAGTACCCAAATAAAGAGACATGTAAAGGACTTTTTTACTATTTTTATTTTTAATTTCAGATCCCAGATTACATGCAGTGATATCCTGGACAGTACCTTGTACATGTACATGTTACACTTCAGTAACTGGCAACTTTAGTAATAGCAGCAACAACAACTTCTATTTTCAGTACTACCTCAAAAATAAAGGCTTAAAATAGCACACATTCAGCTGAAAACAAAGGAAGTGTTAATACCTGGCTCTCTCATAATGCTTTCTACACATAAAACTTAAGAGTAAAGTCATCTTTTTTACTCTGGGAACTCTGAGATAAAATGAAGACATAAAACAGTGAATTCAGACCTTGCTCAAAGTACTTACTGGAAGAGCTAAAAACTGAGCCTGGGCTTTCTCTTTTCTGGTTTTGTATCACTTTTGCTCAGAAAAAAAGTAAATGCAAATATCATAATGCAAATCTATTGGTTTACTATACACACAGAAGCACTACTACTGCCAGGAAATACGCATTCTGAAATGTCAGTTCACTTATGAACAGGAATGGTTATCAAGGACAAAGAACCAAAAGCATACAGTGTATAGAGGATATTCTTCAGAATTAAACTATTAGTTTAATGTCATGTTTAATTCCGTGCTTAACCCCATTAAGGCTAGCAGATTGTTTTAGACAATGCTCAGAAACATGAACACATAGCAAAACTTACCTTCTCGTGATTTTCTATCAGGATTTCAACAACGATATTCTGAAATTTCAGGTCCATGATGGCTGCTACAGTTTCTTCCTGTGGCCTCATTAAGGTTGGTCCAAATACTACCCCTAGGTTTGCCACAGTCATTAGATTCTTCTTGGCATGTTTTGAAACACTTTTTGAAAAGAATTGAAGGAAAAAACAGGAAATGGGTTATGAAAAATTTCCATTACTGTTGGAAACTGCAGTCTACAAATGAAAACATTACATTTCCTTAATCTATGTTTTAGAAGTTTGTTTTGTGCAAAGTTTCTTCAAATAAAGTCTTACTAAATTCTGGAAAACTGAAAAGCCATTCTTCCAATGGCAACTTAAAAACAAAACCAGTCTCTTACTGAACTTAAATATATAAAATGCACTTAGCCTTGGACCAGGGCAAGTGTGAAACCAACTTAAATTTGCTAACAGATCTCCACTATTCCCTTTGCCAGAATTTGCGAAAAGAAAGTATAATGTTCCCTTTCTCACTTCAATCAAACCCTCAGCTGCTGGCAGGACTGCTAAAGTAAATACTTCTATGGCTTCATTAACGTCTTGGGTTTCTGCCTTTCCCGCCAAAATATGCACAGCGTGAGTCAAGCGTCTTGTCTGCTTTTGCACGTTTGGTTCTTGGGGTTGAGGATGACAGCATCAAAATGGGCTCCAGCTCCAGCCACACTTCACTGAAGCCCTTTGTAGTTAACAAATGGTAAAGACAAGAATTCTGACAAGGTAGGAAAGCAGGTCATAGCACGTACTTCGCTAAATGTTTCACCAAAATTTCCAGCATCTCTTTGTTCTTTTCTGGGAGTTTGTGGACCAAGAAGTGAACAGCATTGACTCGAGACTCAGGACTCCCACTTTCTATGGGATAGAAATAAATATCTCAAAAAAAATGAAAATAAAATAAAATTCACAGAAACACAAACCTCCTCCCACCCCTGCATGGAAACATACTGCACACACTTTGCTTCACCACTTATATCTCTCCAAACATAGCAACACTGAACATATGTGCTTGTTTTCACAAGTAATATTGTTCTAGAATTATCAACTTATTTGCTTATTTTGAGAACTCATCTTTCAATCCACCTACGAAAGGATGCCTTTGTTCATCTATTTTTAAAGACTGACAGAGGCAGTTATTGTTTTGCTGCATTGGACTCATCTGCTTACAAATACACTGCAAGGTGAGGAGTGATGTTACTGGGTGCCACAGAGAGGAACTGTACAGCTTTCATTTTAGCGTCGTTAACTGATTGTGCCCGTGATTAGAATTCAGTTTTGTTGGTACTGTGCAGCTAATGATACTGCATTTATGTTACCTTGCATTGGAAACGGCATGCAGATCTATATGCTTAGAAAACCTAATGACCTCTGAAGACACAGAAGAATAAACGTGCAAAAAAAGCTACTGAGAATACTATGACAAAGGTTCTGAATAACAATGGCATCTCTAGTACAGTACAGAAACAAAGATAAGCAAAGAGTTTATTTTTGTCAGTTGCATGTTAAATTGAATAATTTTGGCCCCTGTAGGTTTCACTGTACACAGATGAAAACAAGAACCTGTAAAAGATGAAAATAAACCATCTACCTATTTCTCAAAGTCGCATTAAATCACAAAATTACATCTTAGTTGTTGTTATAATAAGAGGAATGGAAGTATTTCTATTGCCTATAATACTTACTAGAAAGTACAGAATGAGAAAAATTTAGAATCTATTCTGAATGCAAGAAGTTTTGACATGAGGACCACTGATCAGGTCCCATTTTTCTCTAAGGCAACTTTGATTGCCAAGTGCATTTCCTATAAAGTACCACCATATTTCTTCAGTGAATATTGCTTCAGATTTTTTTTTTCCTTTGCATATTGCTACACATTTTAGAGCTGTACTTCATTCTTTTGCAGTGAACACCCCTGCACAGATTGGAAGAAAAAAAGGCTACCAAAAAGCAAAACATTTAACTTTTGGGGAGCTACTCAAAATTCTCAAAGAAAAAATAGGCCTTCTTTAAAGTGAGACTATTTTATGTATATGTGAAATCACAAATTCTAATTAAAGAACGGCTAAACTATTTTTTTACAAGATACAGTCAAAGCTCATATAGTTTCAATCTATACTGACATGTATAAAGAGAACTAAATTGAAGGAAAACCTTTTAATTTTGGCTCCTCCTCCAATAGTTTCAGGGAAAAGGATATTCCTTGCTATTTCCAGTGTTGGTTTTTTATAGCCAACGTAGGAAACAACACTGACAACCTATTTTTGAGCATACTGTAACTCGGATCTGCAATGTTGATTAAATTTCCCTCCCCAGAATCAACTCCTTCACTGAGCTGTTTACTAGTTATGAACACTGTAATGTCTGAAACATGTAACTTCAACTAAATTCCTTTACTGAAAGGGACTATAAAATAAAGAAAAATAAAGTGAGAAACTGCTGGCAAAACTTCAGAAGTCAAGAAATTATTTTAACACTTTCCAATACAAACGTGAAAACTCACCACGAAGGTAAGGATGTCAAATTTTGTTTAAGCACTTGCCTGCTAGCATGTGCTTTGGCAACAAATTTCCTGAGCTAATTCTCATTTTGAATTAAGGACCAGAAGAAAACACATTCTGCAGTCCTGGAAAGTCATTATAGCAATCTGAAGATGATAAAGCAATTGTCTCAAAGTTTATTTTAATTTTGCTTTCCACAGTTTGCCAGAAGTGCTACAGGCTGGAAAGAAAATCAGCTAAATATCTGTTTGATACTTTGCCAAAAATTTTCTTACACAGTTTCCCTATATCCTCTTCCAAAAAAATTCTGTGTACACTAGATACCATACAACTGAGCTACAAATGCTGTTGTGTCTTCTCCAAGTCTGTATTTGAACTGCCACAGTGTAATCTGGCCTGCTCTTTCCTTTCTTCTCACACACGAGGAACATTCAAGCCAGCCTGCACACAGAGCTAGCAAGGCACTGAAAACAAGGGTCAGGCAGCTGTGCTTTAAGGACTCAAATGAGCTCAAATTAGTGTACTTTCTTTTGCTAAGCTTCATACTCTTTATAAATGGAAGGCAAAAAAAAAAAAAGATCACATCTTAAAGTAGATGCTTATCATTATACAATTAAGATAATAAGAATAAATGTTTACAATGGTTATCCAAAAGTTTTTCCATAAAAGTAAGAACTGTGCTACGCACTCACATTGTATGTGACACACACTAGAACTAAATACTGATTGAAACATATTCTTAAGTAATTTATTATTTCTTGTTCCTGTATTTTTACTGAGATGAAGCATTTTTCTGAAATCGCATTTGCAGAGTGCTCCTAAGGTCACAACAGCACAACAAAAGATTTCTATTTGAACTACAGTCATGTATTTACTGGCAGGAACGATGAATTCTCCATGCAACTCGTATGTCATCAGTGGCTCTGGAAGGCTTCTGTAAAACAAGGATGACATAATAAATTTAACTATATTTTCTTCTAGCTCCATTTACTCTAAGCAGGAAACCTTTTTAAGATTCAGTAGCATAATCCTCATACTGGAAGTAACCACTGTCACAGAGGCCCTTGAATACAATGACTTCTAGAATAAATAGAAAACTTGGTATTCTCAGGAAAATAAGACTAAATGCATCCATTCACCTTCCATGAGCTGAAGTGATGCCTCCAGTCTATCACAAGATACCTTTCCAATTTTAACACCAAGACTGTTTCTCAGATGAAGATTGTACACAAATACTGTGCAATTCATTCTTCACTAGTGTTTTTTGAACACTAAGAATCCCAAGTCAATGCCTTACTGGAAAGACACTAAGGTCTTAACAACCACCAGCACCACCAGAGTTAAAACCGTTTATTAAATTGACTTTACTGATGCTCATGAAATATTGGAGTAAATACTCAGATGGGAAATACTGTAGGGGAGAAATACTTCATCATGTACACTTTTCCTTTTTCTTTTTTAACTTTTCTATACTCTGTAAGACTTGTATTTTTATAATAGTTCTGCAGCACTCATTGAAAGTGGTTGTAGTAACATTTGGTTTAATAAAAATAGCAGATTAAGAGTACCATGTTTGTGTTACACTACAAGAGATACACAAAAGTGCAACACTTCATGTTCTTAGGCAATTTATTAAAATAGCTTTATCAGGAATTGGCAAAGCCATTTGAATAGAGAACAGATTTAAAATTCTTTATATTATATATTCTTGTATAATATATATTCTTATATATATTCTTATATAAAATTCTTAAAATATTATTACTACTGCACACAGAACATTAGAACAAGGGTCAGAAGGAAAAGAGGAAAATATTAAAAATTTCACAGCCTTTTCTCTTTTCATTCTACCACACTGAAACACAAAAAGGAAACAAATTTTAACAATCCTAGCTAACTTTCAGTAATGACTCTCAACAAGTTTACTACCAATTCAGGTTTCTGAACCATTAGTGAAATGTGTCTAACAGTAAAGTGTTTGGGGGCTTGTCTCATACGAACGTATTAGTGTTGCTAAAGTATTTTGCTTCCCCCAAGACAAATAACAAACAGGGTATTTGCACAAAATGAGCCTCCTATTCTAAAATGTAGCAAAAGTAACAAGTGCAGCTTAATACACTACGTAGGAGAATTAAAATAAGTATTTATAATCTAAAAAACCAAATAAACAAGAGACAGCCTTACCGCAGATACTGCTTCATAGCACTAGTAATTGTCTTCACTTCCCAATCTACAGAGTTTTCCAGGTCAACTTCATTGCAGGTTTTTGAATCTAGAAAATAATCAGAAAGAGAAGAGGGACATGAAAAAAGGGAATTCTAAATCAGTATGGCCTACATGAACAGCAACACTGACTTTGACCACTACATTTTCTCACATGAACGTAGAAGCAACGTCCTCTTTATTATAATTATTAGGTGATATGAGGAGACCAAGTATCCAAACGTTTATAAATTCCATTTTCATATTTTGTTTTTAAAACTATTTACTGCTGATTTTTTTTTTCTTTAATGAAGGATTAAAAATCACTCTCATGTAAAAAGCTCTCTATAGCAATTGAAATTTTCACACCTCTAATTAAACAGAGAGATGTTCACAAACACAGAAGGATGTACAAAAACAGTTTAGGGGAAAAAAGACCCTCTAAGAAGAATTTATCTTTTACTCTTTTCTTTCTTATTTAAAGTGATAAATCCTTTCCATAGTTATGCTTGTAAACTGTTGATGAGAACAGTCAAAGTGCAGCATGACCCTCTGCATTGTGTGGAAACCTTTAAGTGCTTCCAAAGTAGGAAAAGGAGTCTTTGCTGAATGTTTGCCTTACTTTATCGGTTTTAGCCACCGGACAAGAAATACTTGTTTGCTTGACCATCTCTCAGGTTCACAGAACTCCCACTTTCTCCCAGCTTAGTTGATAGAGTCTTGGAACAAGACAGATCCCACCAAAAGGCTTGTCTGATTGACCTATCAAGTTTTAGCGTTTTTGACAGAAGACAGAAAACAACACAGCACGCTGGAATGTTTTGCAATCAACAAAACCCCCTTCTGGC
Organism: Dicrurus megarhynchus; assembly: GCA_013399195.1. Taxonomy (NCBI): domain Eukaryota; kingdom Metazoa; phylum Chordata; class Aves; order Passeriformes; family Dicruridae; genus Dicrurus; species Dicrurus megarhynchus. The sequence goes on along the minus strand of VXAD01013580.1, from coordinate 518,127 downwards.
CTGCGAGCAGGAAGCCATAGCTAGCTGACACAAGAAGAGCACATGGACATGGCCAGCCTAGCCCAGTGTATTTGCTGACTTTCCTGTTATTATTTACTGCTACACACTTCTGTCAGCCACTGCAGTGAACGGCAGCAGTGCCTGACACAGATTACGTGGGGACCCGTTCATACAATTCAGAATTCATTTATTATTTGGCTTGTCAGACAAACGACAGACACATTTAAAAAATCAAATTAGGATCCCTGATTAAAGGTGCAGTCCTTTTACCAGGACTAAATAATTTTGTTCTAAAAGCTGTGCCAAGCAATTATTTCTGTAACTGAATATTCTCCCTCATTATATCAATTATTTAAATCTCATTTTAAAATACAGGTCAGATAACATTTTCTAGCAAACTGTTACTAGCCAACCACCACCCAAAATACTCAGGATTGTCTGAGATATAAGCTTCTTTTTTTCTCTTTTTAGCATGCTAGCTGCTTCCGTGTTCAAATTCTCTTTTTTGAGAAGAAAATTTGTCTCCTGAATTAATTAAATAAAAACTGCCATCACATCAGAAGCTAGCAAAATCTATGGGGGTTTTGTTACTAAACCACTATGTAATATCCAGTTTTTAAATAGCTGCTTCATAATCATCAACCTCCTTTACATTCAAAGTATGCACTCTGTTCATTGAAATTTGTTGATGGATTTTGGGAGGAAAACAACAGGCGCCTGAATTCCAAAGCAAGTCTCATAAAATAAAAAATAGAAGGTATTGTTGAAACATTTCATTATCTCTTGGAGGAAAAAAAAAAAATCAGCCCTGCTAACAACCCCCAGTTTGATTGTAGAAACCAGCAAGATTTAAAAACATTTTCTTCATTTTTGGTTTGCCATTTGCTTCACACTGCTCTGTGCCCTACCACCCAATGGATTTCACTATTCCTGCTCCATTTTGCCCCTCTACTCCAAACATCCCAGACCATTGTAAGAACTGGAACTTCAACCAGATTTTTTTTAAAAAAATTACTCTAGTTGTTTTCATGCTACTTGTTCACATAACAGCCACTGTGCACTGAAGGGCAACTTTATGCCTATAAAACTGTGCACATTTAAGGAACAGCTTTTGACAGATCAGCTCTAAATTTTATGCAAATCTTTCTGGAAATAAGAGAGCCAGAGTTTGTAAAAATTGTCCAGTTCACTAAAGTTGGTTAGGAGGAGATTCTCTCTGCTTTCATATGCAATATGCCCACTGTAGGTGTGCGTGCATACTGTCATCTACTGTGTATAAAATAACAAGGAATTCCAAGCCATTGTTTTGAAAACTGCTAGTTTTGAGAAGGCAGAAGTACCTGAAAGCTTCCTTCTACATGTAATATCTGGCATCAGAAATCAAACCTGAACTCATCAGTAGAAACTGCAAGTCCTCAGCAGTCATTTCCCACAGGCAATGGTCCATCTGAAAGCTGATCTACACAGTGGCTCGTACAAAATCTATGTAACAGTGTGCAGGAAATGAGCCACATCAGATCGATAACACAGATCATCGATGAAACAGGAACTGGGCCCTGATGCACTTCCAGAACTGACACTCCTGATGGCTGACAACTCACACTGCAGAGCTAACAACACATTTCCTTAATAGTGGAAGTTCTAGCTTTCTATCCCTGTTTACAATGAGATGTCTGGTTAATTTAACATTTTCCCTTAAAAGGTAGAGAGTGTTTTCCTCACCAGATGCCTTCCTTTCAATTTAGACAAGATCATTGCTGCAAAATAGCACAATACCAGTTACAGGTAACTTCATGGACTAAGTTAATTGTAAAATTAACTGGGTTGGTTCTTTTTAAGTAGAATTGTATATTTGATTGCTAAGCCTTACTTTGCAGAGACTTAGTTCCACTAGATTTTGCATTACAGATGTAAAATCTATGCATTCATAGTACTAGAAAGGCATATGTTGGTCTTCTCATACTCTCTTGACTCTCAGTGTACTTTCCAAAATTCTACAGAAAATATTCTGAAAAAAAGACAAAACTACAAAAAAAAAAATTACATCCCTGGTTACCATTTGGAAGACTCTTTTTTCACATCAGGCCTTTCCAACTGTGAACCTCATGGTCAATGATAGGTAGCTTAAAATACTTTGAAATTTTATCAAACATTTTAAAATACAGAAAGTTAATATGAGTTTTTTATGATTCTGAAAAATATTTCATATAAAAGGGTATCTAAGAGTATGCCCAGAGACAAAGGATTAAAGATTAATCAGTCATTTTAAATTCTCTGTACCACTGTATATCAAAAAGGAACCCTCTTTGTTCTTCTCTGAGGACAGACAGATAAAGAGCACAGATAGGATCACTTTCAACAAACCATCAGAAAAGAGCACCTGCTTGCACCCTAACTTTTTCCTACTCAGTATTTTGCCTCATCTTGACACCACTGTATTCTTCCTATGTCAAATAAATATAGGAAACTTGGGAATGACAGAAAAATGTTTCAGATTTTAAAAAATAACTAAAAGCAGATGCTGGAATTCCCAGTAAACTCTTCCAGCAGCTACTGAACACCTGGCAACCTGAGTCTATTTAATTTGGATACCAATAATGGCAGCAAGGAAAATCTGCCTGCCAGACCTGCACACCCAAGCTAAGCCAGCAAGAACAAAACTGAAAAGCATCTCATGATATCAAATGCATTTAATCAAGGCTCTCTGAGTGACAGCACGTCATTCTTCCCATGGTCAATGGCTAAAGATGGTTTTTGCTTACTGAGGCTAACCTCAGCGCAGATAAACAACTATGAAAATCTGTTATATATCAGTCATTTTTATTAATCCCAGTTCGTATTTCCAAGAAGAGCCTTTTTTCTATAATACTTTAAAGGTTTACTAATGGAGTACTTCAGGGTGCTGTTAATATTGATTAAAGTAAGACATCATAAATTAATATTTAGCAAGGTCATTATGACAGATTGATATGACATGCAGGTCCTCAAGCCTCAAGATGTCTTATCATTTCTGAGGAGACAGCCTGTTTGAAAAAATAAAGGCAGGAAAAGAAAAAGTCTTACAGGTGGCACTGAACTGACAGCAGCATATAATATAAAAGCGCTTTGTCATTCACATAATGTCTGGGGTAATGAAATGAATTCACTTTCTGGCTTCCTTCAGTTTGCAGTGCCAAAGAACACTGTGTTATCAGCACAGATGGAGCATGCATGGTTCTGGAGAAGAGCCTGGTGCAAACTGCAAACAAGCTTCTTTGCATACCAATGAATCCCTGAGAATCAGACCTTTGCTGTCAAGTGACAGGTTTGGAAGCTCTATAAAAATGAACTAATCCCAGTGGTCTTGTCTGACTGCATGTACTGTCAGTGCTCAGGACAAGAAATGGGGGAGCACAGCACATTTTGCAGTCATGGCTACTACTTTGGTGAGAGATATCAGGCAGATGAGGGATTTCATCCAGGTGCCAATATTTCTCTCTTTTCCTCCCCCCAGGGACAGCAGAGCAGCAAGAGAACTCCAGTCACTGGAATTAGAGATGCATCAAAATTTTCAGAAAAAAAAGGGAGAAAAAAGTTTCTGAGAATTATTTCAGCTATCTAGGTGTAAAAGAGCCTAAGATGTTACCCACATATAAGAGCTACACAACTAAGTTTACAAAAGCAAATCCTTTCTCCATCTGTCTCCTGCCTAGACACACAGTTATTATTAATACATAGAGCATATCCCTCCTCTTAAACCAAATAACTCTTTGACAGTAGGCTTAAACTGTCTTATTTTGCACAGTGACTAACTAAAGACACACATGGGCATGTACACTTGTACATTCTAGACAAGGGAGAAGGAAAGTGGAAACGTCAAACAATGAAGCAACCAGCTGCAAACTTTCTTGACTTTGGTATTTTGAATTTTCTGATCAGATCCTTCAACTTAGGCTGCTTTAATCCCACTTACCTCAACCTTGCACAGCACACAAGCTTTGCTCCTACATGTCCCATATTAGTTCTTAGTTTACTCCTACCAACTAATCTAGGTCTTTCTAAAATAGGGAAACTTACAATGATATGGTGATTATTAGCATGCACTAGAGCAAACTACTGGCAGGTGCTTTAAAAACTAAATATTGACAGTAAAACAACACGAAATAAAATATTGAAAAAGTATGTGTAAAATAGAGGCATACCCATCAACAAACTCAGAAGTCTCTGGACCTTTGAACTCACCCCCACAACTCTGTACAATCCTTGGTCATTTATACCTATTATGTTAAAA